>JASANE010021108.1:0-24667 GCA_030248225.1 Trileptium ribeirensis
AAACTAAAATCTCTAATGGACGCCTATATGATATTTTAGTTTCTTGAAAACGGCTGCTAGAGATTTTTGTCTTTAATGACTGCTTTTTTGATATTTAAATCTCTAACAAATAGCTGTTAGACACTTTAGTCTTGTATAAATTGCCAATAAATACAAAAATCTCTAACAGCTATCTGTTAGAGACTAATATCTCTTGAAGCTAGCCATAACAGATTATTGTCTCTAATGGCTAGCTGTTAGAAACTTTTGTCTCTTACAGCCAGCTATAAAATACAAAAGTCTCTAATAGCTATCCATTAGAATTTCAAATATCTAATGGTTGGCTGCAAGAGATTTTTGTATGTTACAGCTGGCTGTAAGAGACAAAAGTTTCTAACAGATAACCATTAGAGACAAAACCATGCAACGGCTAGCTGAAACAGATTTTAGTCTTATAATGCAAGTTGTTAGATATTACTGTATTTCATGGGCATAAGTAAAGTCGCATGTACGAACTAACAATAATTCCGATTGCTTTGATTTCGGTTACCGCAAGATTTCAGCATTCGATAACAATGAACTTTTCATTTCCCTTAGAATTTCGAAAAATTTGGGTTTTATGCTACTAGCACACATTTAGAGTCGGACTTGAGTCCGTATTTATGCATAAAATAATCACATTTTCCTAAAAAAATGAGGTTGCAACATAAATGACCACGACTTGGGTTGCTTTCCGGGATTAAGGTATACCTTGTGTTTGATTCAGGATTTTGGGAGGGTTTCGGAAGCCTGAAAGCATTAGAAATTGTATGATTTGTGAAAACACGAGTGAATGATGGTTAATTTAGGTATTATAGATTTTATTAAGAGTAGAATTATGTGTAAAGGTGAGCACAGTTATTTTACAAAACACTTTTAAAACGGTGCTTGCATCGTCTGAAAACTTAATTTTTCTGTCAATTTAGTTAGCAAACGATATTTGCTCCAATTTGCGAACTAGTATCAAATATTGTTATGTTGGATCCATAACGAGATTGTGCTACGTATTGGACACAATAACCGAACAAGCATTTTTCAAGATATAGAAAAATTAAATTTTGATATTAAAATTTTTGTTCGCCGTATTGCCAAAATCACAAAAATTAAAATTCGTATCATTTTCATGATAAATTGAGCAGCAAATCGTTTTAGGCGCAGAAACACATTAGGAGTACAATTAAATTCTTTGCGCGTGGAATAAAAATTGAGAAATTAATCAAACCATCGACAGTTTTGCATGAAGAATGCAAACAATAACTGAAGGAAACTGAGCCTTCTCCGGTGCAGACGGCTATATCTGAAGGTGGCTTCATTTTACGATCAAAGAAAATCGTTGCTTTTGCACGTGCATTTATAAATTGCTTAGATAAACAATATATTCTTTTCAAATTGTCGTATATATGGTTGTCTGTTTACAATATATTCTTTATAAATACAATACAAGAACTCAACTCCTCACCCTTTCTTAAATATGGTCCTCTGAAGAAATTTATAAAGCAATTTTAACCTATAAACACTGTAAATATAATTAATATCAAACATTGTTTTACTGAAGTGGTGATTTCTTGTTTGAATTGTGTTACGCATCAAACCGCAATGACAATGGCAATATGTGGTACACAATATATTACAAATAAATATTTTATAAATTAAAGAGTACGAAAACAGCGGCAGTGTTAAATTTTAATCCGTTAGAGTGAAATATTGACATATTACTGATAGCATAATATATAATATGATATTATATGTAATGACAAACAGGTTAAAGTAGAATTTATTTGGTTGTATTGCTTAAGATGTTACACAAACTTACACTATTGCTAATCCTGACAGAGTCTAAATTTAAAAGAAAATTTCTGTATTCTGCACAAGTTGGGAATTTTGGTGCTTTTCGAGTCAATTTTCACAGCTGCTTTTGCGTCTTGACATGGCAATACACTATTCTTTTTAACTCAAATGGGTATTTAGCAAAGCAGAATGCGCCAAATATAGAATTTAAGTGAAAATTTAATGATAATATTGTTTTGGTTGCGGGGCGGCTTGCCGTTTCTAAAAGTAGTCATATACATTGTTTTGTAAAATAAGAGAAAGTAATTACGGTTATATGCAACAAGCGTAATAAGGTTAAATACGTGGTTGGTTGGTGGTTGGTGCTCATTCATATTTTTATTAATTTTTCAAGCAATTTACAATGTTTACCGACAAGGTCTTCGATACGCGAATTTAAAATTTCGAGATTTGGCAACACAGTTCCCCCCAAATTTCGGCCTCTGCTTGTTAAATGCTGGAATTATAACTTTGACAGAAACGTGGAGGACTCTTAATTAATAATAGATATTCTGCTGGGACCGTTATTTAGCTAGAGTTAAACAAAATTGAAATTTCCTGACATATATGTTCTAAAGTCCGCTTCGCGAGATCATCAGCGCATATCAGATCATCAGGAATCCTTGCCAAATTTAGACAGATATATACTATTCCTATTATGGCAGGATGTATTTGGAAAAAATATACACCCTAAAATTTTTGGTATATTGCCAAATTTACTCCGACCAAAAACATGGTTTAGATTTATTATTCGCCCCTTTTTAGCTAAAATCTTGAAGACCGATTATATTATGGAAATCGAGTACACATGACAATATATGAAATATGCCCGCTGGATTTTAGATAACCAAATCATTGTATTCAACCTTCAGAAAAACCTATATAAAAATCATTTTCGATTCCCTGGCCGCAATACATAGCCAAACAAACGAAAACGCGCTAAATTTTGTAAATCGGGTCCGTAGAACCCTAGAACATCTCTGAAAAGTTATAATATAGTCAAGTTAAACTCTACATACATAGAAAAACCATCGTATGCAACCTAAAACTGGCTTCTCTATTCGCTGAAAATTTTGTCTTGGGGCATGAACCGTCCAATATCAAACGGGAGGGGGCACCAATATCAAGCTGGAGGGGCAATGTCAATAAAGATTTTGATGTAACAGATTTTTGTTTCTAATGGCTGGCTATTAGAAACTTTTGTCTCTTACAGCCAGCTGTAACATACAAAAATCTCTTACAGCCAACCGTTAGATATTTGAAATTCTAATGGATAGTTATTACAGACTTTAGTATTTTATAGCTGGATGTAAGAGACAAAAGTTTCTAACAGCTAGCCATTAGAGACAATAATTTGTTATGGCTAGCTGCAAGAGATATTAGTCTCTAACAGATAGCTGTTAGAGATTTTTGTATTTATTGGCAATTTATACAAGACTAAAGTCTCTTACAGCTATTTGTTAGAGATTTAAATATCAAACAAGCAGTCATTAAAGACAAAAATCTCTAGCAGCCGTTTGCAAGAAACTAAAATATCATATAGCCATCCATTAGAGATTTTAGTTTCTTGCAAACGGCTGTTAGAGATAAAACTGCCCACTTTTTGCACTCATTATTCTGTGAAACCTGCATTATGCCTTAATTAATTTATATTTAACGTAGCAGCTTGAAATGTCACCTAAATTGGTTGGTAGTAGTTGTCCGTCGAATGTGGCTATAGTCCCATTGGCCCATGTCAACTTCAGGGGACGAAGTATAATGCATGCCATGCTGTTCTCGCTATACTAAGCCTAAGCCTTAGTATTAGCCTAAGCTAAGGTCCTTATATGAAACACACACTAAGCCTAAATCTAACTCGGGGGCTACAGCCCACGAACCCCCCGCTCTAAGCTATTCTTTTTTCTGATATTATAACGTCCGGCCCTTAAAGTTGACATGGACCGTCTCGTGCTGTATAATTAAGTTATTAGAGGTGTCACAGTAGTCATAGCGACACCATTTATAGTTTACATGAAGGACTACCCGTCTTGACCATGTAGTTTTAGGGGTTTGGAATAAAGTGTTATTTTGATACCTATGATCTTTGTTTGCTTGATGGCTATTATGTAGCTTAGTGTATCTAATACGATACCCTTTGAACCGAAAAATCAGTATTAGTACAAACCTTGTATGTGACCAAGGTACATTTGTATACTGTAAATAATACTGGTTCGGTTCTTGGTACGAAAAGTTCAATTTCATATTTCGCAACTCGAGATTGGCGATTCTGCGAGATTGGAGGTACGAAACTTACGGTTTTAGGTAAAATTAATGCGTGACCCCTGCTTGTGCGATCGCAAATTTGCTGGTACGTAGGTTGGGAAGTACTTGAACCAGCTAGGCGTAAGCTGAAAGCGAATATCAGCAGTTAAAACCGTAAGTATAGCATAAATAACATAGTACATAGTTTAAAAGCGTGATAAGTTATAAATGTGCTGGCTTTGAGGAGAGACATAAGTTTTATTAAGTTAATAAAGTATGGGTACTTAGTTTCCTTAAGCCTGTCCAATTGATCTTTAAGAACATCATTTTCAGTTTTTAGTTTTTCCACTTACATATCTTCGCTGCCCAGAAGAAGAACGCTCGAGCTCCCTAGAAGGTTTTCTCGGCCGTGTAGTGGACTTATGCTGATAATCTCGCATGCTAGCTCCTCTATAGTCGCGTCTACCTGTGTCCCGATAGTCTCACATGTTTTTGCTATCGCAATCTTAAATACCGCGGTATCCATAGTTTCGGAAGTCGATACATCCCCCATAGTTACGATCGGGTTAATGACGACAAGTGTAGCTATGATGATTCCTACGACAAAAATCACATCACACGTTCCCAGTTGCCGGAGACCTATTCCTAAAATTCATGCGGCTATAACCTGTAACTTGGGATGGTCGCCTACAGTTATTACCACCACCACAATTCTGAGATAAAAAAACCGTCTAGACGTCGGTGAAGTCGTTAGATTTCTAATCCATAGTTAGGAGTCTCAACGTTAGCTCGATTGGTTTGGAAATTCACAGCCCCAATTAAATCCGTTTGAGAGCCGAACTTATCTTGCTTAGTTTTATTATTATTGAGATGCGATAGTAAAGTGGCCTGACTATCGGCCCCATATAGTACACAAGTGCAGTGCCTCGTAAGTAAGCAGGTAGTATTTTAAGTTAGCGAGCTTGATTCCAGTTATTCGCATTCGCGATGAGCTCAAAAAATTCGTACCACGGCTTAAAATCTTCTCCTAGTTTTCCATAGCAAAACGATAAGTCAGCCTGATACGAAGGTGGTGAAGTGATATTATCTATGTTTATGACTTGTTCAGGTAATGTAGCGACAATGTTATTAGTTTTTGTTTGAGTTTTAAGTAACTGTGCTATGTCATTATTTTGCTTTTCTAGAGCCCTTAACATACTTCCAGTCCTATCCTTAGGCGTAGTCGCAGTACCTGGATGAGCCATCACAATATGTGATATGTGTTACTCTAGCAATGTTTTGAGCTTCGTTCTCAGTAAGTTGACACTTTATGCTTAGTGCTGACCTTTGTGCTCGGTGCCGGGGAGCTGTGAAATGGACAAGATCTGTCTGAAGGCAAAGTATTGAAAAGGGAGTTCCGCTCGACGGATTCAGAACGAGTACCGTTCCTAGGAATACAAAAGAAGCGAGGTCCGCTCGATGGCTCGCGTAGGCGTCGGGAGAGCTTCCGATACAAACGACAAGGTGTGAGCACGAAAAGCGACTTAAAGTGTCAGTGCGTAGCGCGCTAAGTTAGTAAAAGTACCTTAAGTAAGTACTAACTATAGTAGCTAAGTAGTGGTAAGTAGTACTGTAGTGTTTTTCGTGGTAAGCGTGTTAAGCCTATAAAGTCTTAGATGTAGTAGTAGTATAAGTATGTATAAGTATGTCTACGTATGTAGTTTTGTATTATGGAAGTTGCCCGTGCATCTGGGTCACAATCTAGCGTCTAGGCGTTGAGTATATGGGAGTGTGAAATGTGTTGATATTCGTTTTTCAGCTACTAATCGTCCGTTTTCTATCCAATATTTCCGGTGTTCCTATCTACTGAATTACACAGCTGGTGTAAGCGCTTAAGCTCTAGTACCTGTAGTAGCGTGCGAGTCTATAGTGTTTTTGCGTACCCCATACGACCTCCAAAAATGTTACGTCAGCGTTTAGGCAGCTCAGTTCAATTGATGCATATGTATGAAAAGTTGGAAACAATATCTCCAAGTAGGTATAGCACTCCACTAATACCAGCAATTACACGTAAAAATACAACACTAAAAATTAGACATCTAATTCCTACCAAATTCATAAGCCAAGCAAAAGAACGACACTTTATGCGAAACGACCAAACTGCCTTCCAATATTTGCTGTTTTTTGAAAAAAAAAACAGAAAATCGTCCATCAGTCTGAATCATGAGAAAACGACCATGAATCTGTTTCGATACCACCAAGTAATCCCCAAAACATTCATTCATTCGAACTATGCATAAATTAATGCCTATTCTTTGCAACATTTTTCCAGTAAATTATATATTATAAAATTTAATATATATTTTAATAATATGAGTAATACTTTATATACTACTGAATTAGCACAGTACAATAATGATAACTTAATTCATTAGCTAGTGATCATCAGCCGATGATCCGGAAAGTGCTGCCAATATATAAATTGGCTTTTATGCGGTTTACTGTAAAATTGTTCTAATGGCGTTATAGAACCAAATCCAAAAGATAGTTAGCAGTTGTCATCTGATACCGAAACATGTCGCGGCACATGCAAACAATATTCAATATAGGCGATATCATTTCAAAGCCGGCTGGTAGATTACGGTTCACTATCTGCGCGATTAGCGACGCCACAGGTTTGTTCACAATTTATTAAAAGCTCGACTATTAGTTAGAATTTATTCACTCAATATATCTGTAGCTTTGTTTTAAACACACACAATTATCTATTTCGCAGAAACACATGTTCTGTTCAATGCCAAGTGGCACAGTGGGCACAGTGACCTGAACTGTTTAGTGGATGTCTTTTAATCAATCGTACGACTTAACTGACAGCAAAACTGTTTTATTTGCTGAAATAATCAGCAATTTATAACGACGAAGAGAGAATACAGCGTTTAGTTGTCATTAGGTTCAATCTGTCCAACATCTTTTATATTTTGGGACTGAAATTAGCAATACTATTTAAATATTTTAAAACCTACATAATACAGAGCAGATTACGAAAGGAGACTGTCATTGCAACGCAATATTAGTTGTGATTTTGAAGTTAACGAGGATAGTTGTGAGTTAAACCGTAATTTATTGAACTATTGCAGCTAATTACGAAGGTGTTATTATTGAAAGGCATTGAAAATCTGTGTGGAAATCTGCCATAAATTTATCGGGGTGCACTGAAATATAAAGAATAATCCTTCACTTAGTTGTTTAGTCCTCGTATGAGGAAATACTTCTCAGCTACGCGCTGTCTTCGGATCTGGATCTCTACGCAACATTTTGACACATGGCAATGCAAAAAAGAAAGCATAAAGGTATGATTTTATTCACCTCAAGACAAGACAGTACATAGCGAGAAACACTTTTAGGGTGGACACATTGCCCAGTTGTGTAGGTTGGATTTTTTCAATGCGCAGTTTTTTACTTGGCGCCGTAGACTGTCCCACACAAACACAGTACAGCACATATATGATAAAGTATATATGGCAGTAAAAATAAATTAACACCTATATCAACCTTTTTGTTGAACGTAGGCGAGGATTAAATCTGAATGAAACGTTATGCAATGGCCGTGAACCAATTATTAAAATATGAAACAAGACAGAGCCACATTATTGACAATTTGCTTCTTACTTATATATGGCAGTAAAAATAAATTAACACCTATATAAACCTTTTTGTTGAACGTAGGCGAGGATTAAATCTGAATGAAATGCTATGCAATGGCCGTGAACCAATTAGTTAAATATGAAACAAGACAGAGCCACATTATCGACAATTTGCTTCTTACTTGGTTACGACCCAGATCCAAAATTTTATTATTACATTGAATACAAAACTTGAGCAAAGAAAGGATTGAGGGATTCAGCTAACGTAGATAAAAAATTAATGTTACTAACGTTAAATGTGGTTGTATTTATATTTTGACCCTTTCGGTGAAGCAGCTGAAACATAATATAAAACTCACTAAAGAATCAGTAAACAATATATTAATTTACTAAATAATTTCGGCGACACACGTCGCATCCAAAGAATTTCAACATTTTAGCTAACACTTATTTCCAAACAACTGTATATCATCCGGGCAAATTTATTTGAAATCTGTTTATGTTTATTTTCTGCTGTAAGATTGGTCCTTTGTAAATCTAACAAAATATGTACTTATTTCGCACCGAATTTTTGTTAGATTTGCTAATACAGTTTATTTCAAAGCCCTAATGAACACAATGTCATATATAATTATTTTCGTAAAAAAAAACAAACACACAATAATTATATTCACAAAACAAACAAAAAAACTTACACATATAGGGCTCGTTTAAATTTAATGTGGCGTTTTAAAACATCAAATGCTTTTATATTTAAATTCTAGATATCTATTAATTTTAATGATGAGTAATAAATCTTGGCTTTCAATATCCGTTGGCTATTCCAACCTATCGTATCACATTAATCACTGTGCTGACTTGTTTCCAGAAAATAAATCCTGTAAAGATCCGGGTATCTTAATACAGACAATCTATGAAATGTGTCGCGTGGTACGGGTCATGCCGAAGTTTGTATATTTTTGCAACTATACTGAAGTAATTCATCAGCTCATTGTCGGATCGATAGCCATGGCTGCTAATCCAATTTTTATAGATTCTTTTGATACATTGAAGCTGAATAAAATCAATATGACAGTTGAAGAAAACTATACTAGCACGGTTATGCCTGATAAAATAAAGTTAATTCAGTTCGCACTATCTAATTGCGCTTTGACAATGCCGATACCCAGCGAAACTGTTTCGATTATTACACCGAAAGTTAAAAACATTCATTTTGGAAAATTTTTTGCCATAGTAAAATCGCAAAAATTCATACTTTTTGCTATCTCAGCATTTGTATACAAACTAATTGGAACATGTGCTAGCAAAACACAGGAACGTATCGCTGGGATATCGCGGATCGTCAAAGACTAACGCTAGCGGATTTTATGATTGCAATGTTTTGGGGAATATTCTTAAGTCTTGCATGTGCTTTGTATGAAAATATGCTAACTGTTTACATAGTTTTCCCCGTTGAAACAAAGAGGCCACGAGTGTCAAGCTATCGATATTTGATAGAGCTGGTTGAAAAGAAATCGTGTCACCTTATAATCGCAATGTCAGTAAGCGACGCATATCCCCTGCAATTCCCGTTAACAAATTCCGAACAGCGTAACATCGAAGTACACAGTAACCAAATTCATCATCATAACGTCGAAAACGTATGGCTTCATCATGTTGAAAAAGTAATGATACAATCTAACGTTCACCGTGTAACAACACCAAACAGTCCTGAAATCATTTCGCTTTACCAAAGATTGAAATGGCGCTTAACAACCGAATGCATATTGATCGCAACGTTCCGCTCTTTTGCGAAAGAAATTACTCGCAATCTGTCGGTAAATTTTTGATTCAAAGTATAGCCAAAATTTTAAGCTGAGAGGTGCGTGATGCAGCCTTCACAGAGAGATGTGCGTACTTGCTGCGCATTGTGGCAAAATTCTTGAAAAAATTGCTGCAAAAACTCTGTCACTTTTAGAAAAACTGCTACCCAAACTGTGTCACTTTTAAAAATGTGTTACAGAAACTGTGTTGCTTTAAAAAACTGCATCAGAAACTTGATTATTTTTATAAAAACTGCAACAGAAACTGTGTCACTATTAGAAAAACTGCTATAAAACAGAGTCACTTTTTGAAAATAAATGTTACAGAAACTGTATCACTTTTAGAAAAGTTGCTACAAAAATTGAGTCATTTTTCAAAAATTGCTGCTGAAACCATGTTATTTATGAAAATCTATTATGGAAATCGTGTAACTTTATGAAAAAAACTGCTACATAAACTTTGTCAATTTTAGATGGAAAAATTGCTACACATAATGTACTTATAAAGATCCCGCGTGACGATGATGTCAAATAGTTTATCATACAGAGCTATTACTTTGTTAATACTGCTTATTTTATGTTAACATGCTTACAATAGAGGCATCGCAACGCCTGTAATTCATTTAGTTTTCGTTAAATGGTGTACCGAACTAGCTAAAACATTGTTAGTGCATTAATATGGCTATAGAAAATATTGATCCGTGAGGGTCTCACTTTTACGGGGACCTCCGCCATTGATAAAATACTGCAGAAAACACATTTTCAAATCGTCTACAACAGCGTGCTTAGAAGCAGTGGCTCCTGCTTAATGTGCTACTGTTTATCAAGACCATTTCTTGTTTAACTGTTCTACGAATTGTTTATGTTTCAACTGTTTTGCTTGTTAAACAGTTTTACCCTGTGATAAAAAAGCTTTGAATTGTATTACTGTATACTAGGCCAAAATAACTTTTATGGGTACAAGTAAAATGTACCGACCCTTTCGGGTAACCCCTTGCCACTATCGACGCTTGTGATATAAGTATATAAAACATATAAGTATATATATAACATATATATGACTTCTTAGTATATATATCATATCCTTCGTGATATTTTCACTTCTCCAATTGGGGATAAATCAACATTAGCAGCGTGGAATTCGTCTCGGATGTCTTGTGGGAGTTCATAATCTCACCGAAGTAGTCTACGCCAAGCTTCCTGAACGAGCAATTTACCACGGATTACAACGCGTGCTAGCATACCGCAAGGGTCAAAGACAGTCAACACAACTCGCAGCATGTCACACTTTGTTCTAACGTCAGCATGTTCCGTGGAACCAACGCAGCTGATTGCATCGATATTTATATGCCATTTTAGTCCAAGAACCTTTGGAGTACGGTCAGCTCCGTGGTCAGGAATTGGTAGGCTATCGATAAATTCCGCCGAATTTGAGTACCATTCTCGTAGGTTCATAGAAATATCGCCTAGAACCCTTTTAGCTATCTTGTAGAAGTTAATGGCATCGAGTATGGTTTGGCGTCCAGTGACCACATTATCAACGTAAAGGTTCCCACTGATATCTGTGGCAACCTGGGAGTGTTGTTGATTAAAATGGTGGTGGACAGTTGCTGCAAGCAGAAATGGACTAGAAATGAAACCGAAGGGAACACGAGCGAACCGAAGTATTCGAAGCCGTCACTGGCTGTGATGCGTCTTTTAGCCAAAGGATCCGTGTGACGTTTCGATCATTCGTTAGAATGCCGATCTGGAGGAACGCTTTAGCAACTCGCTATAGCAACGGTGTGCAACCGAAAGCGGAGAAGGATTCCGCAAAGGTTCTCCAAAATGACAGGTCCGCGAAGTAGACAGTCGTTGATGCTTGTGTGGTCATGAGTTATTTTGGCTGAGGCATCGTAAATGATCCGAACACGTAGTTGTTGTTTTATTCTCACGCATCACGCAGGGGTGAGGCATGTAATGTATTGGACCATCACTGGCTGACGAGCGATTGTCGACGCTCTCAATAATTCCTTGCTGTAGTTGATCCTGGATCGTTCTTTTATACTCAAGCAGTACCTTGGGCTTCGTTTGGAGTTTCTTCATCAGCGTAACTAATCATCCGAACGCCAGCCCATAGTTCATTGGCAGCTCCGGATCGAATTCTTTGCCACACTTCCGTGGCCATGTGACCCCGTACCTACCGTCGACGACCCGCACGATATCGTTGAAGTTTTCGACCGCACGTTCGTGTTCTTGACGATATGGATTCTCTTTGATGCCAATATCCTCATGTGTCCAAAATTTCTCAATATTTACTGTTTTGATGTTGTTGTCGGGGCACAGCAAGGCGACTGTGGACGCCTGAACATCGTCTGATGCCGGAACTCGACCAGTGACGATGTATCCAAGGTTCGAATCGATCAGCACGGTCCCGTTGTCTAGCGTGACGCGCTCACTACCAACGAAATCGTTGTACTGGTCTGCTCCTACCAATATGTCAATGTTGACATATTCAGAAGCATGGGAAGGCGCATCAGCTAGCGGGAGTTGCGCAAGAATTGGATTGTCTGCGATCGGCAACGGTATTTCTAAACGGGACATGTGATGACATCCGTGACCAACACCGATAATATCACATACTAGCCGTTGATTGTTGGTAAAGCAGATCTCACTCTTTTGGTAGCGGTTTGTCGTACGCCGTGTGCTAGCAAATTTTCCAACGGAGATAAGTTGCTCACCCTGGGATGGTAGAGCTAGTTTCTGTAGGAGGTATGTTGTCATATACGAGCGTGTGCTTCCCGTATCAAAAAATAACCGAGCGCTTGCGGTACGGCCGGCATTGTTGACTTTTACATTCGCCATCTGCAATTGGATATGTGAACCGCTCACGATCATAGCTGTGTTCTTCGCACGCGGTAACGGCTTGGCTGAATTCGATTTGGGTTTGATGTCGTTTAAAGTGGAAGTCGACGCTCCGAACTTGACGACACACAGGCTGCTGTCATGATTACTGTTCTTACAATAGAAACAGTGTCGGCGGCGTGGACAATTTCGTGCATTATGGCCATCGCTCAAACATTACTAACATATGGAACCAAGTGCGGCCTTGCGATCGTCAATGCTCACAAATTTGCTGCATTTGTCAGCATAGTGCTCATCTTTGCAAAATCCGCACTGGATTCCTCTTTTGGATTGACTGGATAACACACTGTGATGCTGCTTAAGCATACGAGGCTCAATTGTCGTTTGACTGACTCGGAGTAGTGGAAGGCGATTCCTTCGGCGACTTCTTAGTATAACATTCACTCATTTCCCTCGCTCTCAACTCGTGCTTCATCATGGATCGGAGATTTGCGAGCCTCCAAGGCAATGACCCGTTACGTCTATGGAGTTGAATCCGGACGACTTTTGGGAGTTTCGCTAAATGCAGTGGAGTAAACACTTTGCCGAACACTTCCTCATGGGGACCCAATACTACTAAGCATCGAATATGTTTTTCGCAGTTATCATAAATTCGCTGGAGCTTCCCAACATCGTTGTCGATTGACTGAAGTGCTAGAAACTGCTCGAAATGAGCCAATATTGACAGTTCTGTGTTGCCGAACCTATCCTTAAGTGCCTCAACAACCGTGGAATAGTTGCTCGCCGTGTGCCGATAGCCCTCAATCATGTTCAAGGCATCGTCCCTTAGGTATCGCCGAAGGTATTTGAAAGTGTCTATGTTTGGCAGAAAGGGATTGTTGAGCACCGTAAACACAAAACTGCCCCAAAATTCTTGCCAAGACAATGGATCACCACCATACGTCTCTATTTCTAACTGTGGCAATTTAACAGATGCGTTACCCCTTTGCATAGATGTCTCATGTGCATCGTCCGACGTCGCACGACCTAAAACTGCTGGTGTTGCATCAAAATCGACAATCATCACTTCCGCAGTCTTTACAGCCTCGAGGATAGTGTCACGCAGGTCACTACTGGTGGCAACTGCTTCGGTGATCTGAACGTCATCATCTAAGTTAGACAATATAGCGATACACCTGTAATTTTCTGCTGCACACTTTCAATTTTAATAGAAAATTGTCACTTGATTTATCTTGCAATAACGCCTTGAATATACTTAGCTGCTTATTAACATTCAAACGATAACATTTCCGAGATTGTACTAATGTGTTATGTGGCGCGCTCATTGTTAATAATCACCGAATGTAGTAATGGTAGTATAATCGCGAATAGTCCGATCAAGTATATTGAGTTGACTTTATAGCTGGTAATATTTCAACGAAAATACGTGCAAATATAAATGGGCTGCTGTATTTCAGCGTGTTTTTGGTGAAATAGTTATATTTATGTTGTAGTACCGTTAATCTAATGTAACGTTCACGGCCCACCGACCACAATTGAATTGACTATAGGCATCACCGTCTGAGGATTGGTCCTTGAACACCGCGTCCTTTGTAATGATCGCACCAACAAAATGACTTATTTTCCCGGACAAACCGGCAAAAATATAAACTACGTTGAACAATTTTTCCCGGATAAATCCGGCAAAAGTCTCAACTTTACTACTGGAGTCCGCCAATTAGCAGCGTTGTTCAGTTTTCCCGGACTAAACCGGCAAAAGATTCTTCAATGTCACAGAGGCGGTCGACAATATTCGTAATCGTTTGCGGCACCACTTGTCGGATTAGAAATATATCGGACAAAATAAAAATGTTAATATAATGACGTTGATGGAATACAGGGCTTTGAGTCATTTGTTATTTGCTTGCTTAGTTCGACAACACAAAAACAGTCAAGCTAAAGCATTTAAAAACCTAAGATCAATCGTGTATTCTTACGAGAAATCTATCATTTAAGAATCGAAACTCTATTATCCACGTTCTCTAAGAGTATTGTTCTTGCTAATTATTTGTAAGCGACAAAGTAATTGTTTTGACACAACACCGGTTACTAAAAGAGACACGAGCCAAATTGCTGAGAATGGCTTAGAAGCTAATTAAAGTTCAGATTTCGATATTTTTAGGTTGATTATCGAATATTAACTGGATTTCATCTACCATTGTGTGTTTGGCTGAAGAACATAAAAAATTGAGCTCAAAAGTTTAAGGCCCGGCCAATGTAACCTTTATGGGCGGAAGTAAAATGCATGCTATGCCGTTCTCGATATACTAAGCCTAAGCCTTAGTCTTAGCCTAAGCTAAGGTCCCTATATGAGCAATGTACTAAGCCTAAGCCTAAATCGGGGGGCTGCCGCCCCCCGATCCCCCCGCTCTAAGCTGTTCTTTTTTCTAACGTTATAACGTCCAGCCCTTAAAGGTGACATGGGCCTAAGGCCCAAGTCAGTCTGTGGGGCGTAAGCTATATACAGGCTATGCCGTCCTCGATATATTAATCGAAAGGCTGAGCCTTAGTCTAAGCTAAGGCCACTATAGACCCTATAATAAAGCATAATATTACGTCGGGTTGCTCCCGAATCTTCCGCATTAAACGTTTCTTTTTAAGGATTTGTCATGCATCGTTCACAGAGAGATGTCACTGCACATTGTGACAAAATGTTTGAAAATGCTGCTACAGAAACTGTGTTACTTTTAAGAAAAATGCAACAGAAATTGTAGGACCTTTAGATGTAAATTGATGAAATTCAAATTAAAAAGAGCATGATTTGATAGTCTGTAATACGAAAAATATACATATTGCGTACGAGTATATTTATTAGTATGTGGTAGCTTACAATTTGCTTTTTATTTTCAACCAAAGCAACGCTACGATCAAACTTAGTGGATTTAAACTTAGTGGTTCCACTTTCAAATTTTCAGCCCAAAATTTATAGCAAAAATTCTCAACAAAATATGCACAAATGTTGATAAAACTTTGAATTGACTTAAATTTTTATCATTTTTAAACATGTTAACACTTTTCAAACTTTGGAAAACGAAGCAATAGAACAAATATTGAATTTTTTTGAAACAAACAACAAAATATTAATAATGTTCATATCAATTTTGAAGCTCTGACATTTCATAGGTGTTTCCGTTACAAGTTACAATTAAATTTGGATCAAATTTAGAGCTTTGATTTTAAGTTATAAAATCTGAACGCGTGAGCACACCTTAACTGAATTAAAACCAAAGTAGCCTTAATTTTAACTACATTTCAAAATTTCACTATATCAATCCACTCGTCAGTATTCATATGCAAAAGTTGGTTTAACTGTAGAAAATTTCCAAAAAACCTGACTCTTGATTTTCTTTAGCGGATCTAGTACAGCATTTTGCAATTTTCGTGCTGTCTGACTATTAAATAAATAACTGGGCTATGCCCAATTTTTGATTCTTTGACAAAAAGTGCCTGAACGTAACATTATTTTTATCAGGTTGCCATAACTTGTTTGATGTGCAGCTATCAATTTCTACGTTCATGAAATATCTCTACTTTTGTGAGTAAAATGAGTTCACATTGAGCACTATCCGATCCGACTCGATCCGATTTGCACGTGTATTATATATAGGGTATTCACACTGCATTCGGTCAGATCCGATATGAATAAAAATTTGATTCAACAGAGCAATATTGTTCAATATCGACTCATTCTCGTACCAGTGATGGGATACAGTGGCGTATTCATTCAGCATTCAGCAAGCTAACGATGACACTAGTTAAAAGATATATTTTAGGCTAAATATACAATATGGTTCATTAGCTATAAATTGTATTGCGGATTGATTTTTATGTAACATTTGATATCAAAAATAAAAATTATAAATCCAAATCCCATTTTTTAATTTTAAGTTTATTCTAAGATAATAGCCATCTTAAATGATTAAATAAAATAACACCCTGAAAAATATTATTCCTTTTGTGTCGATAAGCACAGCTGTCGCCTCCGGAAGATGATTGAGACAACTTCTGGAACGCTTTATGCAATACATATACACGCGCACACGCAATTTCGATACTATATGAGTAAGCTCTGCATTGAGCCTTTTCCGAATGAAATAATGCGCATTTCGCATAACGTTGAACGAACTTTTGAGGCAGCTGCGGATTGGAAGTTAGATCGTTGGCGTGCAATCCGTGTACGTTAACAGCTACGTTTTCTCGGAGCTGTCGCTCAGTTCCTTAAGAACCTCACTATGCGAAAGAATAAGAACGCACATGCAAACGCACACCCAGCCGACAGACTCAGTTGGTGTATCGCGTCGCAATGTACGCTATTACAAATGTGTAACTATGTGCGGTAAAAGGTTTTAATCAAATGTGAGTATAAAGTTTGATTAACCGTTTCCCATATAAATTAATGATTATTTTTATTATGTTGGATAAAATTTTACCGCAACGAATTAAACCTGGATCGTATACTTGCTGTGCCCTATAGCAACTACGCTATCTTCTACCCAATGATGGGTTTTTTGAAGAACTTCACAAAGTGATATAATAACAACGCACGTGCAAACGCACCACCCAAGACAAACTCGACAAACTTAACTCGCCGGGTCGCAATGTAAGTTATTACAAATGTGTGACTCAATGTGGGAAAGGGTTAATAATATCAAAATATAAAAACACAAATAAGAGTATGGTCCCTACTAGATTTAAAGTTTAAAGTTAACAATCGCAAAACACTGGGGGAGGGTATCATTGAGATATCGTCGAAGATTCTCTGTAATATAACTAAATATATAAGCAACGAAAGCGATAAATTGAAGATCTTATTATGATTTTGAATGAAATAATACATAACAATTTTATTGAAATTATATTTTATGAAACTTTGATTGAACTCTTTTAGCTATAGTTTTATACTAATAATTAGAGTGATTCACTGTAACTGCACATTTCTTGAAATTTATTTGTATAATTGTTTTAGGATGAAAACCTACAAGCTATCGAAGACAAAGATCAATTTAGGATATCGCCAGTTTCACTAATTTATCGTAAAGATTTATCACCAGATTTACAACGACGATTATTACTCGCATTCGGCAGCGATCTTGCACATCAAAAATTGCAAATAATAAGTTCCCAGAAACAATCATGCAACCCAAGTACGAACAATAATCATCGTCCCAATAGCAAAAGTTTTTCACATCAACTGAAACATGTTTTCATTATAATTAGTGTTATCTTGATGCTAAGTAGTGTTGTTCTGCTCGCAGAATTGGTTATAAAATGCATTGCCGCAAGACGAAACAGCGGAAGACTACAAATTGGACGGTATCTATCAATGTATTCATAATAGCGCTGAGGTATACTAATTTCATATGTACTGTTTAGTATACTCGCTGTAAAAAAGTAATTAACTGTACAAGAATGTAATGAAATAATTTAATCGCCGTGATTCATGTTTGTTTTTGTAATTCCATACTTCTTTTACCGAAAATACCGCCTCGTAATTAATACATATGCACACTAATTTATTGTTAGCCATATCTTTCTGCTCGCTAGATCTTTAGTCAAAATTAAGTTCACAAACGAGGAAATACGAAACACTAACCGTTTACATCTTGTGATAGTTTCATTTCGGCTAGAGTTGAAAAAACTTTTGGCCAAAGTAACCCTGAGGGGCGTAAATAAAATGCAGGCCATGTCGTTCTCGATATACTAAGCCCAAGCCTTAGTCTTAGCCTAAGGTAGGGTTCTTATATGACACATACACTACGCCTAAGTCTAAGTCGGGGGGCTGCCGCCCCACCCCAACCCCCGATCTAAGCTGTTCTTCTTCCTAACGTTATAACGTACCGCCCCTCAGGGTTAGTTGGGAGAAACTTTTGACGGTGAGACAACTCGAATCCGAGTGTTAAATACAGTTACGAATTTGCGTTGCAGTTGCGCTCGTTAACAACTGATCTTAGGGTTCCTCAGAAAGCAAGCAAATAACAAATCGTATTGAATTTAGTAGCGCGAAGGCAACTACATGAGGTAGAATAATATAAAACCTTTACGCCGAAATTGAACAATAAATAGCTAACTGGGGAACAACAACAAGGGCTTTAAGGCCGATGTGTCATTGAGCGTCGGGTTTTTGTGTGGGATAGTAAGGTTTTCAAGTATCCTTAGCAATATTTCGCAGTATGGTTTAGAATCGCCGACTTGCGCTAAAATCGAGAAATTATTGGCAGTATGCTCAGCATCGAAAGTAGTTATATGTTGATAAACTGTGGTATTATAGATGTGTGCATTATTCAGGCGTTTTCCCATCCGGGCCGAAATTCCAAGATGTTTCTCAGTCCTTGTTGCCATGTGTCGGTAAGAACTACCGATGTAGTATGCTTCACAAATAGAAGATATTCATTTATAGACAGCTGCAGACTTTAGCTCATCTTTAGTCTGGTCCTTAAAAGTAAATTGATGGTTTAGCTTGTTGCCGATTTCTATTATTATGCGGAAATTATTATCGGGAAATTTGGCTTTGAGCGTTTTTAAAAGCTGTTTCCTTAGGCTATGCGTAAAGGTACCAAAGAACGGCAGTTTAAGTACGAAGTACTGGGTTTCCGATGATTGTGAACTACTCAGTAGACTATCGGAAGTGCTGTTATATAGAGCGACACTTTTTGGCCTTCGAAGATATGGTTAAAGAAGCTTTTAGTAGATTTGTGCTTCACATTATTGGGAAAACCATTTTGATGCAGTGTTTGGTGTAAAAATCGTACATCATTATGAATGGAGTGATAGTTCGATCCAATTGTGTACGCACGGTGGAGTGTACATTGAATTCGCCCTGTTTTGTATCGTGGCAATGTAAAACGGTCACACTGCTTTAAAAGGCTTTCAAAAAGTAGATGTTGGGATTTTGTCGTTATTTTTGGAAACCTTAACGTCAATAAACAAAATGGTGCCAACGCTCTCGGTTTCAACCGTGAACTTTATGAGAGGATGTTGTTCATTGAGATATTGCAAAAACTACTGACATTGTGTTTGGCTATTAAACACCACAAATGTGTCGTCTATATAGCTTGTACCATTGAGGCTTAAAGTTATGCGGACGTCTTTCGAGCCATTGCTCCTCCGATTTGCACATAAAAATGTTGGCAAGGGTGGGCCCTAATGGGGAACCCATTGCGGCTCCGTCAATTTGTTTGTAAACGTGGTTATTGAATAAAAAAATTGATGTTTCTCCAGCCTTAGATTTAGGTGTGGGCAGCACGTCTCTAATTTATATAAAACTTATAAAAATCTCTCATCAACCATCATAAATTTTGCGCCCACCGCAATTTCCTCGAAGCATGCATCGATAATAAAATTACCCCCTGGTCTCTGCAGCAGTTTTAATGAACGCTAAGGTCTCATTGACCGGAACGTTGGTGAAAAGCGGTTTAACGTCGTAGCTCGCCAAGAACTTAGCTCCAAACTCGAGCTTCTTGATGTCGTTAACAAGGTCAAATGAACTACGAACAGTATATTGATTTTTGGCTATGGGCTGTAGAATTGGAATTAGAATCTGGACGAGTTTATGCATCGCCGAGCCACTACATGACATTATAGGCCTTAGCGGCACAACACCTTGTTTGTGCAATTTTGGGGAACCGTAAAGAATTGGGATGCGTGAGCCTGTAGCTAACATATTACGGTATTGCTTTTCACTAATAAGCTTATCCTTTTTTAGGTTTTGTAGAAACTTTATCATCTTTTTTCGTTGCGAATCGTGATCAAATAAAGGTTCTGATAGCTTGATAAACGGAAATAAGCGTCATGAATAATGGAGTACATTTTATTTATGTAATCACTCTTGTTCAAGATAACTACGCCATTGCCTTTATCCGGACCTGTAATTACAATATCAGGATGCGATGATAATTTTTTGATAGCTTGATCTTGTGCCTTAGAAAAGTCGGAAATTGGGTTTGCTATTAGCAAAATTATTGATAGCTGTATTAACCGTGCCTAAGAACTCATTCTTAAACTGTTGGCCTGGGTCAGTAATTCTTAATCAACGACAAACGTCCTGCATAAGCAGTTCTAACTCAGCATAAACTGCAAGCCAGCTGATTTTGTTATACGTTGGTCCGAAATCGAGCCCTTATTAAAGCGCTAGTTTACCCACATTAGACAAAATTACATCAAAGAAATTAAACAAACATTCAGAGTTAGCTTTGGTACCAACATTGGATGCTTACCTATTTAGGTATCTTTGTAGCTTATGGTGCTGTTTGCCGATGTTCCGTTATTTAAGATCAACTGCTATCCAGTGGATGTACGTTGACACGATGTAGCAGTCGATATAACTGATAGACAATTTTAGGCAATTTGCAGTTTGTCGGAACTGCTTGATATACTTAGCGCTACATTTAGAATGATTGTTAATTTCCTTGTGCAAAATTTTGTGTACAAATTGTGGCCAATTGGCTATGTTGCGGATAATCGCACGGTTTTTTAATTTGATGAACGAGGGGGTGATTTTATTATCGATGCATGCTTCGAGGAAGTTGCGGTGGGCCCGAAAATTATGAGGTTGATAAGAGCTTTTTTATAAGTTTTATTTTCAATCAAGTTTTCGTCTCAAACTTGAACTTGTTAGCGCGGCTTTAGATTAAATTTCATATAATGTGGTGGCACTTCTGGGTTTTTTACGGCCGCGAAATCGTATATTTGGAAAAATATAGATAATATAAAAACATGTATTAACAAATTGCTTTAGCTAATAAGCGAGTAAACATAAAATCACCCCCCCGTTCATCAAATTTGAAACCGTGCGTATAAGCGCAAAGCGCACCAAATCCGGCCACAATTGTACACAAAAATTTTTGCACAAAATTGACGATCAATGTAACGCTATCAAGCAGTTCCGACAAATTGCAAATTGCCTAAAATTTGTCTATCAGTTATACATACCTACTACATGCAAACCGTACATCCATCGATAGTTGATTTTAAATAACGGAACATCGGCAAACACACACCATAACTACAAAGATATAAATAGGTAGGCATATGGTACCAAAGCTAACTATGTTTAATTTCTTTTTGATGTAATTTTGTCTAATGTGGGTAAATTAGCGCGGGGGTCTCAATTTCGGACCGATTATAGCAAAAATCAGCTGGCTTTTTATTGCAGTTTTGGTGTGAGTTAGAAACTTGTATGCAGGAAATTCCATTTTGAGTTACTGTTCCCAGGCCAAACTAAGAATAAGATTCTTAGGCACCGGTTGGCGGCTATCAATAATTTGCTAATAAACATCCCAAATTACAAATTTTGCTAAGGCCCACAAGATCAAGCTATCAAAAAATTATCATGCATCCTGATATTGTAATTACAGGTCCAGATAAAGGCAAATCGTCTACTTGAACAGAGTGATTCATGAATAAAAAATGTACTCCATTATTCATAACACTTATTTTTTTCGTTTATCAACTATCAAAATATTTATTCATCACCAAATTCCCAGATGATAAAGCCAAAATTCAATCTAAAAGAATAACTTATCATGAAAAGCGAATCTCACTAATATGGTGCACCAATCTCACTATATTTACATTTCCCAAAATTGCACGAAATGTTGTACTGCACTCAGGCTAATGCTCCCGTGTAATCCACCTCAGCAAAGTGCTGTGATCACAGGTACCATACCTAAGAATCTACAGCCCATAGCCAAAAATCAATATATTTGTTCGTAGTTCATTTGGCCCTTCCTAACGAACCATCCAAAAACTAATTTGGAGCTAATTTTTGGCGGGGTCGACGTTAAATTTCGTTTTCGCCCAAACATTCCGTCAGACACTATGTTCCGAGTTGAAAATATGCAGAATTTATTATCGATGCATGCTTCGAAAATTGCATAGATCCACGTTATTGATGGTTGATAAAGATATTTATAAGTTTATATTAGAGAACCTGCTCCCGCACCTAAATCTAGGCTGGAGAAACATCAATTTTTTTATTCAACCACGTTTACAAACAAATTGACGGAGCCGCCGATGGGTTCCCATTAGGGCCCACCCCTACCAACATTTTTATGTGCAAATCGGAGGCGCATGTCGAAAGGATTCCCGCATAACTTAAGACCTCAATGGTACAAGCTATTATGAGACGACACCACATTTGTGGTGTTTAATAGCCAAACACAATGTCGTTTTTGCAATATGTATTCAATGAACAACATCCTCTCATAAGAATTCACGGTTGAAACCGAACCATTTTGGCACCATTTTGTTTATTGACGTTAAGGCTTCCAAAAAATCAAGACGACAAAAAATGCCAACGGTACCTTTTTTGAAAGCCTTTTAAATTTCCGTTTTACATTGCCACGATCAAAAAACAGGGTCGAATGTACTCCCACCGTGCGTACATATCGAATCGAATTATCACTGCCATCATAATAATGTACGATTTTTACACCAAAAATACATGCAAAAATGGTTTCCCAATAATGTGAAGCCAATCTTACTAAAAGCTCTAACCAATTTTTTTTTTTCGAAGGCGGAAATTGTCGCTCTTGGCTGACAGCACTTCCCAATAGTCTACTGAGTAGTTCACAATCATCGACCAAAATTTCCCAGTACTTTGGTACTAAACTATTTGGTACCTTTACGCATAGCCTAAGGAAACAGCTTTGAGACGCTCAAAGCCAAATTTCGATAATTGATCTCGCATAATAATCCAAAAATCGGCAACAGCTAAACAATTATTTTCAGGACAACTCAAAGTGGGGCTAAATTTTGCAGCTGATGAATATCTCCTATTTGTGAATTGTGCATGCATAGTTCTTACCGACACATGGCAACAAGGTTTTTGAGAAACATCTTGTAGAAAATTGCACAATGGGAATTTATCATAAATACACATCTATAATACAGTTTATCAACATCTAACTACTTTCGATGTGACATATCCCAATAATTTCTCGATTTTAGCGCATTATTTAAACCATCTCAATTGTTGCTAAAGATATTTGAAAACCTTCCTCATCCCCACACAACCCCCGACGCTCAAGTCGGCCTTAAAGCCCTTGTTGTTGTTCCGGGTTGGTATTTATTGTTCCGATTTGGGCGTAAAGCTTATTATCTACCTAGATGGGGTCTCCCTCCGCGCTCCTAAATTCAATACGATTTGTTATTTATTTATCAAATATTTACTAAGATCAGTATTTAACAAGACGCAACTGCAAATTCATTAACTGTATTTAACACTCGGATTGCTACTACGTCAAAAGTTTCTCCCAAATTTGAGTTTCTGAGAGGGCGGTACATTATAACGTTGCAGAAGAAGAACAGTTGATGGGGGGGGGGGGCGGGGTGAGCCGCCCCCCCCCCCCCCCGACTTAGACTTAGGCATTATGTATGTGTATATAAAACCTACCTAAGCTAAGACTAAGGCTTGGGCTTAGTATATCGAGACGACATGGCCCCTCATTTATTTTTCCCCCTTGGCCAAAAGTTTTTTTCAACTCCACCCGAAATGAGAATTTATCACGAGTGTAAACAGTTAGTGTTTGCTATTTATTCATTTGTGAACTTAATTTTGACTAAAGTCTAGCGAGCATATAGCTAACGATAAATTATATATGTATTAATTACGAGGCGGTATTTTCGGTAAGGGAATTATGGAATTACAAAAACAAACAAATCAGCCAATTTGACTATTTCATTACATTCTTGTAGGCATTAATTACTTTTTTACAGCGAGTATACTAAACAGTACATATGAAAAATTAGTATACCTCAGCGCTATTATGAATACATTGATATGCCGTCCCATTGTAGTCTTCCGCTGTTTCGTCTTGCCGCAATGCATTACATAACCAATTCTGCGACAGAACGACACTACTTAGCATCAAGATAACACTAATTATAATGAAACATGTTTCAGTTGATGTGAAAAATATATCGAACAAATAATTTCGTACTTTGGTTGCATGGTTTCTGGGATTATTATTGTGCAATTTTGATCCCCCCCCCCCGAATGAGATCGTCCGTTGTAAATATAATAATGCTTTTACGATAAATTGGTGAAATCCTAAATTCGATAGCTGGGTTTAGGTGTAAGAACAATACAAATAAATTTCCAAGAAATGTGCAGTTAGTGAATAGCTCTAATTATTGATCAGACTTATCACTAAAAATTCAATCGAAGTTTCATAAAATATAATTTCAAAATTGTTATGTATTATTTTAGAATAATGGGGTACTTATTTATCGCTTTCGTTGTATATTTAGTTATACTATACCCTCCCCGTGTGA
>JASANE010021109.1:0-42102 GCA_030248225.1 Trileptium ribeirensis
GTGAATATTTATATTTTGCTGTATATGTTGTGTGTGTATGTATATATTATACTTCATTTGTATTATTATTATTATGTAATTTTCTCAATAAAGAAAAAACAAAATTACACGTTTGGTGATACGCCACAATGTCGAAAACACTATCCTACCCTTACAGATGTGTTAAAATGTCGAAAACACTATTATACCCTTACCGGTGTGTTAAAACGTCGAAAATACTATCATGCCCTTACGGGTGTGTTAAAATGTCGAAAACACTATCCTACCCTTACAACCACCTTGCCATTTTATCTAGCCGCCCTGCAGTCTTTGTTACTAATTTTGCTCATTCGCTTAATGTAATGTCTTGGTAGCTTACGTTTTAACTGTTTGGGTGTATACCCTAGGTCATTGCAGATATTAATTCTTCATCTGCTGTTGTGTTAGTGTGATATACCACTAATCATAGAATTTTCAAATGTAAACAGATCATATACCTTATATATTACATCTCTATGTATATATACGCATATATGTATTTATGTTATAGTATATTTATATATGGCATAGCTAGCTAATACAATTAAGCTATTAAATAGATAAATGTATACGTTATATATTATACGTATATATGTGTATGTATTTATTATACCTATATACATTACATATCTATATAGTACATATAATATATATTATACGTGTATATGTGTATGTATTTATTTTACGTACTATACGTTATATAGCTATATATATAATACATACATTATATATTATATTACGTCTATATGTATATGTATTTATTATATACTATACTACATAGCTAGCTAATACATATATACCCTATATAACACATACATAGCTATAATATACACTATGTATAATACGTAAACAACATGTAACCCGATACCCCTGCTGGGAGGAACCGAATCCTCAATCCTCCGCTCCTTGCTCTGGGACCCAACTGTCCCCTATATACTACTACATAATATTTGCTCTTATTTATACTTATATGTGTGCATGTTTGTATTGATGTCTAAATATGTATGTATGCGTATATAGTATATATGTGTATATATCTATATACATGTATACCAATACATATGTATGTCTGCGCACCTATGTACATACATTCAACCCTCACATCACTCACCACCACCGGTCCCCACCGGTGGGGGGGGGGTAAAACGCCCATTTTCTATCTACTTACCTCTAATTACAGGGAGATTTCAGCTAAAGCATACCGCATCATAAATATTTTATTCCACTGTTTCACGACAAAAGACTGCTCTGTTATGATTCGCGCATACATTTCGTACGTAAGACCAGTATTAGTATACGCGTGTCCGGATTGGTCGCAATACTCTCTTGGAGATATTGATATGATCGAACGAGTGCAGCGGTGTTTTACCCGACGACTTTTCTCTAGGCTTGTTTGGCAGCATATAGATTATACTGAAAGGATTAAGAAACTTAGTCTTGAACCACAAGAACTAAGGAGATTACAGTTTGACCTAATAATGGTATGTAAAATACTTCACAATGAAATCGACGCTTGTCGTGATATATTTCATGTGTCCGCTGTAACTACCACTAGAGGCCATGTCAAAAAGCTAGTTAAAATGAAATTTAGGACTAACACATTAAAACACTCACTTGCCATAAGGGTTATTAATGCGTGGAACTTGGAACTCTCTCCCAGAATCTGTAGGCAACAAAAATCTTATGAGCCTTATTATAAATTCAAAGACTTACTTAAATAAGTTGACCTAACTCGTTTTTTTACATTATGACAGACACATATAGTCAGTTGTAAGAGGGTAACCCTAACTGATTAGTCTTTATTGGCGTTTATTTGTTATAACAAGAATAACAATATTTACTTTCAATTTTGGCTTGTATTTATAAAATATATCAGTGATCAACCAATAAAATTTTGTTTGTTTGTTTTCGTTCGTAAATTGATATATTTGTCACAGTATACTTTGAGTAGTGATTGGATTGTCGAGTTAGTATATAGTTCGTCGTACGTTTAAACGTGCGTTGTTCCTCAAAGGATCCGAGCAACAGGTACTAGATAGCGTAGTGGCAAGTGTACGAAACTCTCGCCCGAGCAGCCCGCATTCAGTGTGCGTTTGGAGCAAAAATGTGGGTTCCTTTCCATTATCCCACAGCCCGTGTTTACCCAAAAATGGTCAGATTCTGGAAATTTTGGTATTTTTGCGATCCTCGAGACCTCCACTGATCATTTCGACCAAAAATTGAATTTTTTAAAATTTTAGATTTTTGGAACCCAAAATTTTTTTCTTAAAAACTAGATTTTTCCCCACCATTCGACGCGGCTTAACGAGCTGAGTGCAATGTTGATATTTTAATGGGATGCGATAAAAGCATCCTAAGTTATGGCCAATTGCTGAGCCTCTCAACCTCCGATAGTTTTTGGCCATAACTTATGAGCCAGTTACCGGATCTCGTTAAAAATATAACCATTCGATTGAGCTCGTCAAGACGCGTCGAATGGTGGATAAAAATATCATATTAAGAAAAAATTCTTGAGTTCCCTTGGGACCCGAAGAAATCTAAAATTTTAAAAATTCAATTTTTGGTCGAAATGATCAGGAGAGGTCTCGAGGATCACAAAAATACCAAAATTTCCAGAACCTGAGCTTATTTGGGCAAATTCGGGCCGGGGGGATAATGGAAAAGAACCAAAATTCGTTCAATATTGTTCATAAAACGCTTTGGTTTAAGAAGGAAAGGGTTAATACTTCTATGCCAGCTGTCCATATTTGCAACGTAAAACTCGTAAAAGTTATAATAGGTTCTTACATATTTTCTTGGCACACAACAAAATCAAACGGCCTAACCAGATTCGTGTTTGCGCTGCTGAACAGATTTGCTACACAAACATTTAACGAAAGCTATTCTAGACATCACAATTTTGGCTGTATAGGTACCGCTTTCTTTTGAGTAATAACACCTCTTAGATGTGCTGAATTAAAAAATATAATCCTCCGTAGGTGTCTAAGGCCCGTCTGCTTAGGGGTGTGGTAGATGGTTCCGGCAGGTTGAAGCTAGAATGGTACACTTTAGAAATTTTTGACATTCATAATTTACACCAATTTTGCTAAAATTTCCGGCAGGTTGAAGCTAGAATGGTACACTTTAGAAATTTTTGACATGCATAATTTACACCAATTTTGCTAAAATTTATCTCAATTTTTGCTGAAAAAGTCATCCCAATTTTTCACAATTTTGTCCAATTATAGCAAAAATTTCTGCGCGCCTTAAGCTGTGAGGGGTGGAGTGCGGCGCTGCAGGACGACAGAGTGAATATAATGAGAAGGGGCTTTCATCATTACGAGGTATTGCCATTGTTATATGTCCACCCGTTCGCCCAGGGCACAACTCTATAATAATAATAATAATAAAATATTTGTTACGCGCTTTTTGCGCAGAAGCGTCACAAAAGTGCTGAGTGTGAACATCAATAAAGAAGTCAGATGCTACAAAAATTCATCGTGATAAAGATGGGAACAGATGAGTTTTCAGTTTAGTTTTGAATTCGGATAAATCAAGATTTGGATTTCGTAAATTACTTGGTAAAGTTTTCCGTTCCGATGGTCCCACAAAACAAAAACTATTGTTTCATGATTCGTCGATTCGAAGTGTTCGCTCATGGGCAAGCCGGGTCGCTGGGAATTGGGTTAACATATCAACAATATAACTCTGCCGTTGGATTGCAGCACGTTTCTGTCAGAACAATTGTCTTTGACCTGTAGCTAAAGTTTGAAAAATACATAGCAAAAACAATAAATTTTTATAGTTTACATTGAATTTCGTGTTTACTCAACATCGATAACTTTGGGTTTATAGCACTATTTAGCCTGCTGAATACAATGCTATGAAATTTTTAAAATTACAATTAATACCTATTTAATTATTTATCCGGGGAAAATGCGCATTTTTACTTAAATTTTATCCAAAATCAAGACTATTTTGTACATTTATGTTTTGACAATATATAGAGAACTGAAGATCATTATGAACTGCTGTGCCAAGTGGACGTTGGTTGTAAGCGTGTTGTGCGACAGCCGGACACTACTACCGATAAAAAGACAGACGATGTCTCGCGGTTAGTGTCTTAGTTAGATTTCACGATAGCTCTTAATAATAGCAACTGGATTCTTGAAGATAGTTCTGTGCTTACCGAATCCCACAATTCGATAAACTATATGACTTTGGTCTCAATTTTTCTATGCAGTGCAGCAGTAACTGCACAAATCGATATACCCCACAGAAAGTTTTTAGAGTGATATAAGTTGTTTCACAACGCCTCATAATCCCACTTTACAATATTAAGCAAAAAATTAGTATACATATCTCGTTGCTAACTTTCAGGCACGATAATTCAACGAAGAAATAATTGGTTTACGAAACAAATATCAGCTAAGCAATGAATAAATGCCGGTGACAAGCAAATATACCTTGAGCGAAGACGGACATTTAGTGCATTCTTTCATTCCACAGATTGTTCGATTATAGCCTAATTATACTTATGTGTTTACTGATAGTTGTAAAATAGGGCCAAGATATCCCAAACTGTAATGGTATACAAGCAAATATAAATTAGCTTGCATATGTCCCATTTACATGTAATATCTATAGCACAAGAGAATGACCAGAGGAAGCTACAAGTAACATATTCGCACAGCCAACCATGAACTACTAAATCCCATGTTCCGGTTTAGTCCCCAACGATTATTCCACAGAGATGGATAAGAATTATAGAGAAAATATGCTTTATATATAAAACATGCTAAATATATATTATAATTATAATCCAAAATTATCAATGTTGTTCTAGAGCTGACTGTAGAATGTCTGAAAAGGATGCATACATTTGTCCCCAATTGTACCACTTGTAGAACAGGCCAAATGCTTCCGACCCCTCTAAGGACCCGGCTACACGAGTATCCGACTACTCCCTCACCCCGGAACCTCGAAGCGAACATGTATGATTGGCCTTCGATCCCCTTGCAATAAGCCGCCCCATTTTCAATCCTATGGCTTACTTCCCGATTATTGGTGACATGCGCCAAACAATCCACCGGAAATGCCTATTTTATCACCATGTTTTGTTCAAATATATATTTACAAAAAACGAACGTGCAATCATGAAATCATTGAGAAATTTAGTAAAAACCTATTTATCAATATTATAATCAGACACAGTACAAATTCCTAAAAAACACAATTATAAATATTCAGGGCTCCAACCCAGCCCCAGCAGGTGTCCGCGTCGGAGCAATACGGCGGTCCCAATGTGACGGCAACCGAAGATCAACAGCAAGCTGAACAAATATTGCAGCAGCTGGAAACCGAGAAAAAGCAGCTTTACGCCTCTATGGGTGTCGCGTTTACAGTTCTAATTGTGATGTGTTTTTTTAGCCTACTTCTAGCACTTATTTCAATATATACCGTCGGCGAACACGTCGACGATACCCTCGTTCACAACAGGACCCGTTTTCATTTGGACGATACCATACAAAGCTTTGTCCGACATTGGAGCGATCGATTCGAGCGTGGATTTTCAGCTTATTATCAATGCATTTGGGGCGATGATAATAATGATGATGAATCCAACCGTGAAAGCGATCCTCTGCGATTCTGCTACGCTCCGAAACTTAGCCTCAAGCAAGCCGTTAATGAACACGAGTTGAATCAAATCTGCAGCGAACGCGGCCTGATTTGTACCAGGATAAGGTTTCGAATAAGCAGCGCTGAAATGGGTAGAATTGAACGAGATTTGAAACAAGAAATCACTATCAATGCAACTGATGGAACGGTATGTGGAATAAAATCGATTTGCTGGCGAGGAAAATGTGTTAAGGTAAGTATTATTCAATTATTCAAGTATTATCGACATATTTTATCATAACGTATTTTTATGCGTACATTATTTATATATACTTCATATTTACACATATATATTTACAAAAATATATATAATTTTTCTATATTTATTAAATATCAGTATTATGTTATATATAATTCAAATAAAATATATATGAAAAATAAAAACAAATTTCCGCTGCATAACTGACTGCCGGCTTTGGCTAACGGTTTGCCGACGGCAGGCCTACCTTAACGGTCGCTCCGTTGGCCGTCGACGTGTCATTGGTCGATGACCAGCCGCTGATCAACGACCAGCCGTTTGCAACGACCGGCTGTTGGTCGACGAAAAGCATTGGACGATAACCGGCCGTCGAACGACGACCGGCCATTGGTCGACGAGCGACTGTTTGCCGTGACCGGGCTTTTCACTTCAGAACCCGCCGTTGTCCATTACTAATCTATACAGTTGAAAAGCACCTCGATGTTTGAATTGCTTTGAGTCACTATACTGAGTTTCAGATTCGCCGTCTTAGGAATACAATAAATAATATATAAATGCGTAAAAGTAATTGACGCTCAGTCTTTCTATATCATAAGTAAAGACTGACTAAATAGTTATTTCTGTTGGCGAATTTTCAAAACGTTTGCACTGAAAAATATTTAAATGCATTCATTGAAAAGTACCAAACATTTTGGAAATATATAGCGCATAAAATTTGTTTTTCATGTGTCCGATAAATTTGAAATCAAATTTAGCTCAGAACATAAAATTCTACCGACCAACAGCATTCACTGACCTAAGCATGGCCTAGCTACATGTCTTCTAAACTAAAATCTGTGATTATTAATTCACAAGCTAAAAATTTAATGGATAATACAGCAAAGCACTCGGTCTGAGTCTAAAACGACAAAAATTTGAAAGTAAAAACACTTGTAGAGTTGAATACATATTTCTTAAAGAAACATTTTTGGTGTTTTTTCTACGTGACTACAACGACCGGCTAGGTTTCAGGTTAAGTATCCGACAACGTCAGTCAAAAACCAAAATGGCAACTTAACAGTGGACAATCGCTTCAGTTTATGTTTTGGCGAAACATCGCTAGGGTCAAAAGGCGGCCGCACTCATGATAGAGACCAACAAATATTTGACGTCGAATATTCGAAGCCACAATGCTGGATTGCAGGTCAACTCGTTTTTACATTTACGACCCAGTCCTGTACTAACCCAGTGCCGAAAGGTGCTGGATCGCTCTGTAGGCCTACCATTGGAAACGGTAGCCCTACATCGTCGTCGCTGTTAACAATTTCACGGGTTTGCAATGGAACTGAAGCTCGGTTTTTCTCTATACAACGATATGTGGAGCATATATGTAGAAAATCCTGGTCAGGTAAAGAATATTTCATTGTTAGCCCATGTTACCGGATGGTTGTCTTAAGAAAAAACAGCTTAGAGCAGGGTATTCGGAGCGGCAGTTTCCAGACAGAGCCTTAGGCTTACTAAAACAAGGTTCATATAAGGACATTAGCTCAGGCTTGGGCTCAGGCTTAGGCTTAGTGTATCGAAAAATGTTTAACATGCATTTCAATTTACTTTCGCCCCTAAAAGCTACATTAGCGGTATTCGTTCTATGTAATATTATCACTGTCGTTTGTCTCATACAAAGCTAAGAACTTTTATCAACTGCCCAAAACTTATACACTGCTAGAATTTAAATTCGTTCTGTCATTGAGAAATTATTATGAAATAAATTCTAAAAATGCCGGAACCCTGTCCGGCTTGTTCAAAGATAAATTACATATTGATGAAATTTTGAGGCATCCTGATTTGAAATTCTTTTTGCTTTACAAATTACAGCCAAATTTTGATTAAATTTTGTTCAAAGAAAAATCATATATTGACCAAATTTTGAGGCATCCTGATTTGAAATTCTCTTTGCATTACAAATTACAGCCAAATTTTGTTCAAAGGTAAACACATATTATTGATCCAATTTTAGCTAAAAAATTTGTACACCTGATCGCACATTGTATACAATTTTCAAAATAAACCCATATCCGCACACTGGGAAAAACATGTGGACAGTGCTAAACATTTTATAGTTACAGCAAGCGTTACAACACAAAACAAATGCGAATACCAATGTATCGATACCGATGGCCACAGTACAAAGTCAGCGCTGATCGACGGAATGCCATGCACTGGCGACAGCAATGAATACAAACACTGCCTCAATAAACAATGTGTATCACTCAAAACGTCGTTCTCACATATTGATCCGTCACTGATGGATGAATATCTTGATCAGTCATCATCTGGAAGCCCGGTGCCATACGGCAGTGGTAATGACAAGCTAAATCCAACATTTATATATATTTGTTTGTGTAAATGTATAACAGGTGTTGGGCTTTCCCATGGGAAGTACCCACGCCTTCATAAAGTAGGCCTGAACCAATTATAGTTATAAAGTAATCGCCTACGTGAAAAGTGGCAATGGAATGCAGTTCACATTGAGACGCATAGTACAAATATGTTTTTCGCTGTGTAACAAACAAACAAAGAAGTAACTTAATTATTCGAGGTTAACTTTTTCTAACGTGGGCTTTCAGAATATGTATGTCAATCCACGTTTCTTTCTAAATGATTCTAGATTATACCCCTGTATTTAGAAATTAGAAATGTAGATAGGATAGGATCTTAGTCCAAGCGAAAAATATATATTGACAAAAAATATTTTTGTAACAAAGCCACGGTTTGGTACACTGAACTGCCAACCCAGCAGAGTTCTTGAATAAAAAGCAAAAAACAATGCATTTTGAAATTTCTTCAATTTTAGAAAGACAATTAAAGCAATCAAGTATCATATCTACTCAACAATTTTATATTTGGTGGACTCGCCTTAATAGCTACGTTCCATATTATAACGATTTCTTTTGCCGGCCCGTACGGCCAATTTTTGTATAATTTGATAAAAACTAGATGGTCACTTTGTCATATTTGGCCGTCCGAACCGATCCCATATAACGTAGAACGATTTCCCATTTTGGTAGCCTTGTACAGACCAAAGATTTACTCAAACCGTTAGCCTCAACTGCACAGGTGATAGTTTTGCAACGTAGTGCATGTTATATATCCATACATTGCGGTGGTAGGTCATGTCAGAGGGGGTAGAGACCCCCCACGGGGGTAACCCCCCTGGCCGGCCAAATTTTCCTGGGGGGTTGGTCGTGAGGACCTTTTTTTTGTCCTAGCAGCCATATTTTTCGCCTATGAGTTCAGTTTCTGCACTAAGGTCCGGCCTCAAAACTGGTCGAGGCGGGGGGTTTTGGGGTCCGCACCCCCCCCCCCTCTTCGGGGTTTCCGATTCTGAGAAGTGTAGATAGCATTCTGAGCATTTATAATTCTGAGAATTGTGTAAAATGTAAAGTTTCTGTTTACCGGCAGCTGGCAGTTTCTGTTTACAACAAATTCGCCAAACAAAACCATACACATTTGCCTTTAAGAAGATTCTTCATATTCGAAGCAGACACGGCATTATTTTGCATGGACACCGTGGACCATAGCAGACATTCAATGCCTAAATATCTAGTTAGTGTTAGTACATAAATAAGTATAATTCGATTAACTTTTACTTCAGGGAATGACGTCGTGAACAAAAAAGCTTTCCATAAATTTACGGCCGCACATGCACCTTTAGCAACAAGCAGGCGCAATTCGCGCAAGGTTTTGCACTAAGGTCCTACTTCGACACTCGTCGAGGAGCTGCCAAGCCCCCCTAAGGGAGGCGGGGGCGCTGCGCACGCCAACCCCGTGGGGCGGGTTACCCCCTGGCTTTTCGGCCTCGGGGGGGGGGGGGGCGGGGGGTGGGGGGGGTCCGGAACTCAGGGGGGGTTACCCCAACCCCCCTGCCGCCATGTATGTATATATCGCTAGCGTAGGAATCGCTGTAAAAGCTGAAATATTTCATCAGCTGACTGTGTGGTATCCAACACGCCCGAGATTAGCGGCGGCCTCATTACGTGCTCAGCCAAGTATCGGGTTCTAGGAGCCTATACACCTACCAGCAACGCTGGCGACGAAGAAAAAGACAAATTTCTACGAACTCCTAATGCAACAGTGCACCCTGCTACGTAGATGAAACAATATCCTTATCGTTTGCAGCGATTTAAATGCCGAGATTATCACGCGATTCGCAGGAAAACAACCCGTCTTAAAAAATTGGTTCTGGCCGACGGAGCGACAACAGTACTCGTCTGGTCTCCGCGGCGCAGTTACTTAATCTTTCAGCCTGGTGGATTATCAACTTTAAGCACAAGCAGCGGTCCGAAAAAATGAACATAGATATCCCGGCGGCTGCTTCTTTTAGTTGGGCCATGTCCTGTTTAGTTCGCAGCTGGGCAGCATTTATTGGTAGCTGCCCACAGATAACGGTATGGTAGTTGCCGAAATTTGGTACAAACTCAGTAGTACTCACTTCCAAAGCACTAAGCGTTCGTCGGATTTCGCTGCTCTGTGCAATGCTCCAGTTCGCCGAAGAATAACATCATAGCGGATGTCGGTGCGTTATTACTGTGAAGGAAGTGCACAAAAAGAGGGCAGTGGGTCAGTACCTTAACTGTCCTGTAGGCGAACAAAATGAATTCATTTTTGACACACAATGGAGTGAGGTCCCTGGGTCGATTCTGCAAAGCACTTTGCCGAAAACGTCAAACGGATAAACGAAGGTTTCTCGACGACATTGCTTTTGAATCATCGAAACCTACTGTCGTACATGACACGCAGAAAGTCGTCTGTCTGACTAAAATCTGACGCAATGGCGGCGCAACACTCAAATTATAATAAGACATGTTGACGGATGCCGAATGGGGATAAAATCTGCACAGCTGGGTCAACGGCGCCATCACTTAATTGCTCTCTTAAACGGTGATGCCCCGATTCACTCAAATTGCGAAGAGGATCTGGAGCTTGCAGGCTTTTACGACACAATTGCACAACCCGGTCTGAGAATTGCAACTTGGATTGAATATCCTTCTTTTCTCCTACGTAGGTAAGGTACGACGTAGCACTAAAATAATTGAGATAGAAAGTTTGAGCGCCAATCGAAATTCGAAATAGTCAAGTGTGATATCAGATTTAGACGCAGTGAGTTATTAATACGGCCGCGAAGTTTGATCAGTTGTTCTTTGAGGATGACATAAGAAATGTGTCGTTTAGCTACAATGACATTGTACCACGGCAGCCTCGAGTATTGAACATAGCCCATAAATTGTTTTATAAAACAACCATACGAGACCCAAAATCCATTACTAAAACATGGCGTTACGTGAGAACTTGGCATTTGCAATCTGGCCTGCAGTGTAACCAAAAAAGCTTAGAATTTTGTCAGCTTACACGTCCGTTGCAAGATGAAAAACTTAAAATTCGATAAATAAAGCATCAAATTCCACTTCTGTAATTTTATTAAACCTATTGGATTGTGTAACGAAATCCGGATTGAAAATTGATAACGAAATTTATACTTTTAACACAATATATTTCCAGAGAAGTACACGATAATGAACGATATCCATGGTTAAACAGGTAGCAACGCCACAATTTTTTGTACAAAATCTTGTGTCGATAGCTTCTACTCTCTATTCTGAAGTTACTACCAATTGTTATTTTTTAATGTTGCCGTTAGGTTTACCATTAGGTAATAAAAGGCATTAATTTAGCTTTAGCAAAAACGCTGGTTTCAACCCTGTAATTGTTCAACTCTAAGATTAATATATTCCCATAATATGTTTCGGTGTACGAAAGGGTAGGCGTCCAATATAAATCATAGATAGATTGTTATAGGTTCTATATTAAATAAGATACACCATAAAATGTGCAAATTCGGAAACAGAAATTTCCATGTTTTATTAAAAATTATCAAAATAGATAACATAACTAGCATTTACAATATTTACGTTATGCGTACCTGATGCGTACCTGATGCTTCAGAGTACGTCCGCTTTCTTTCCGTTTCTCCAGTAATAGTTCTTTGATTTGAGTATCGTGCAGACGTTTCCTCCGAAGTGTTGCTGGGCCCCGCTGAGTGCGGGGCCGGATTACGTGAAAAGAAAAAGAAACGAATTAGTGATTATACACGTAAACGTGGAGTCGGTGCTTGAATGATGCTACCGTGGAGGCACTAACGACCTCCCAGGGCAGAGTTCCAGTGGTTTATCACCCGCTGGGGGAAGAAATGAAGACGACAGTTGAGACGTGGGGTGTCGATTGTGTCTAACTTGAAGAGATGACCGCGTGTAGTTGAATAGCCGGGTTTGAAGAATTGACTAATTTCGGAATCGATGAGGCCGTGTACCAGCTTGTACACTAGGATGATGTCGTTGCGGAGTCGACGTTGTTCGAGGGTTTGGATACCAAGCTATTGCAGTCGTTGTTCATATGACCAGTTCCGTATTAGTGGAATTAGTTTGGTAGCGAGACGTTGAATTCGTTCCACAACATTAATGTCTTGTCGGTAGCAGGGGCACCAGACGTTGGCTGCATACTCGATATGAGGGCGTATGAGGCTGCGATATAAGTGTAGCCACACAATTTTGTCCCACACGTTATTCTTCTTCGGAGCAGACGAAGCACAACTTCCGCCTTACGTGAAGCTTTTGCACAATGTAGCGAGACCTTCATGGTTGGTTGCACCCAAACGCCGAGGTCTTTTTCCGCGTTGGTGATGCGTAGCAGGTCATCGCAAAAACTGTACGCAGCATGCGGGTTTCCATCGCCGCAGTGCATTATGCAGCACTTGTCGACGTTGGGCGACAGTAGATTGTCATGACAAAACGCGGCTAGGCCATCTAGGTCGGCCTGGAATTCATCGATGCAGGTGTCGGCGATATGCTTTTCAATACGGCGACAGAGTTTCAGATCGTCGGCGAATTTTTTTACTGAGCAGCTGACGTAGTCGTCAATGTTGTCCACAAAAATTGTAAAGAGTAGCGGGCCTAATACCGTTACCGTTCCCTGCGGGACCCCGCTTACCACACGAGCCCAGCTAGAGTATGCGCCGCTGATGCGAACACGTTGTTGTCTGTTGAAGAGAAATGCCGCAATCCATTTGTGCAAGTTCCCAACGATGCCGTATTGTTGCAGTTTGAACAGCAATGCGTCATGACTGACCGAGTCAAAGGCTTTCTGGAAATCGACGTAGGCCACGTCGACACAATCACCGTCGTCCAGACACTTAGTTGTGAAATTGAGGAACTCAAGCAGTTGGGACGTCGTAGATTTATTTTTCATAAATCCATGTTGGGATTTGTATAGTAGCGAGTGCATGGCCAGGTGTGATTCTATCGTAGATCGGATGATCGTTTCCATAACCTTACACACAGCAGATGTTAAGCTTATTGGGCGGTAGCTGGCACAGCAGGAGCGGTCCCCCTTCTTAAATAGCGGAACGACGTCGGCGACCATCCAGTCAAAAGGAAGACATGACTCAGTAAAAGATTTCCTGAACATTATCGACAGCGGAAGCGCAATCGAAGCGCTAGTGTTTACTAAAAATGTGTTGCTAATACAGTCCGAGCCTGGGGACGCTGAAAGTTTTAATTTTTTCAATACCCGTAGCACGTCAGCTGCTTCGAAATCTACTATGTCGCATGTGGCACCGGTGCGTGGGATTATGTTAGCCGGATGAATAAAGCGATTCTAATTGAATACGGAACAGAAGAAGTTGTTGAAGAGCTCGACGTCTTCGGTTGTGTTGGAACTGAGGCTGCCGTCCGGGCGTTTCATTGGTCCGTACGATTTTGTAGTGACGCCTTTCTTTAAGGCATATGAAAAGAATTACTTCCTGTCGGTGTTGATATTTCGGGCCAGTTTGTACTCATATGATCGAATGGAACGTTCAATGTGGAACGTGGCTATATGGGACTTTTCAACATAGTTCAACCAGCAGATGTGCGAATTAGTCCGTTTGTAGCGACGAAATGCATTCCGTTTTTGTTTCAAAGCGGTCCACGCCGCTTTATCTGCCCATGCCGGTTTGCGACTATTGGAACGCGTTCTAACAGGCACATGTTGGTCGATGGTAGCAAGGCAAGTATCACGAAAAATTTGCCAAAATTGTTCGGCAGTACAACGCTGTGACACGGAATGCCAGTCCACATCAGATATGCATTTAGTTATTTCAGCCCAGTTGGCACGGGTCCAGTCTTTAGTATTCATAACTGTTTGTCCAGGTACACTACGTCGAAGTGCTGCCGAAAACTTAAATGAGATACACATGTGATCAGACGTTTTGATTGGGGCTATTGGCTCAACATCACTTATGCGCTCGGGTTGAGTTGTCAAGACCAAGTCCAAAATATTTAGGCCTATAGTTGGAAAGCGAAAGAAAAAAAAACTTTTAAAACCTCTTATTCAAACCTTTATATAATATGTTGTAACTATACTAAAGAAAAGATTATGCATCAACTATTGGAAAATACGCTATAAGTGTCTAAAACTAACAACAATTCTTCTCAACATAACATATATTCAACAGGAATTTATCAACAATTTATGCAAATCACTTCTGCCAGCGCCCAGTAGCCAAACCCCCCTTTTCAGTAGAAACGGGACCTTACCCTTCCAAACGAAGGGGATTCGTTATGCAAGGTACTGAATCGGTATTAAGCATAATTACCGACATTCCCCGGGCCTGGCAGAGTACGCACTTCTGAAATTTCTAGTCGACGTTTCTTTGTTGGTGGATTTCGCTTCGAATATGGAATCGCCGTTAAACTGTAGCTGACCATCTTCAAAGAAGGGAACGCTCCGCTCCATTCTTCCCATAGTATTCGTGTCCCTGCTGCTCCAAGGTGAAAACCATCATTCCATTTCTGATAATCATTCCATAATAAGTGTTGATCGAACTGTCCGTTTGAGAAAAAACGTGTGTTTTTGACCAATTGATGAAATGTACGGGTGTGTTTGCGAAGGCATCTTCGAGGCACTGGTTGAAACTATCAACATTTTTAGCTCCAGGTACTGGTAGGGATCCACTGAGCAAAACAAAGGGGGCTTGTGAACCGCCGGCTATGTTGATCAGAAAATGTTTAAGCAATTGCAACTCCTTGGAGCGTGTATGTTTAAACATTTGCCCAACGTTGTTTCCGCACTGTATTATGACGACACCGAACTCTCCGATACAGAGAGGTCTCATGTTATTAATCAAATCTGAAAACACCGCACCCCCGATGGATTCTACGTACCCACATTCGACACTATTGAACAATCGACCGAACGAATCTGTAATAATGCAAGCCGTTTTTGGATATGGCCAAACTTCGATCCAAGTTCTACTTGTAATTTCCAAGAGCTTATCTATACCCCATCGTGGCGTCAATTTCCCGGAAAAGACACCAAATATTTCGTTCAGTACTTCTCCATAAATATTGAAACCTGGATAGTTTTCAATGTCTTCTACGCAATTTTCTCGAACACCTGTTGAAAAGACCAACTCGTGACGACCACTACAAACTATAAATTCAGTGCGTTTGCCATCTAACTCAATTATTGTATCCATATAGGCGGAACGAAACTCGCTATTATGTTGACTAAGCTGGTAGATGAGTATGTCTTTAATGACGTCTTTGGCGGCGATAATCCAACGAGCATGCGGAATGCAATTGTTACGCATGACCCATGTTTTACACTGATGAGGTTCTCGTCGTATGCAACGATCAAACCGAAGATTATTGGCATCTGTAATTCGCCCGCTCTGAATTAAGCTGCAAAACCATCTCGTTTGTTCAATGGATGTGAACTGATATGGACCAACATTCAGTGAATTGTACACATAAAACCGAGATAGTGGGTTTGATGAACCGATGACGACTCTCGTGCTCATGTTCAATAATCCTAAAAATCAAACAACTGATTACCCAGTATTTCATTTGTTAAGACAAATAAACAAAAACACACTACTTTGTTGGTATACATCTACAAAGGCCGAAGGAAAACTTCGGGCTCAATTATTAGGGCCACAGGACACCCACGGGCTAACCAATGACACTTAAGTGTTAATATCAGATTCAGAGCCACGTAATTGTGCTGCTATTGCTTTTCGTGCTTGTTGTGCCGCCAAACGCGAGCTCTTTCGTTTAGGTTTTTGAATGCTGCCAACTCATGATAATTTTTCAACGTCTAGACTGCCGTTTTAAACGTCTAGACTGCCGTTTTCAGCGATTTCTAAAGGAAATAACAGTTTAATAGGGCGACAAACTAGCTTTCCGGTAGCTAGACTTACAACGGCAGATCTAATTTGACCATCTGAGCTGGAGTTAACCTGAGTTATACGCCCTATCTTCCACTGAGCCCTTGGTAACGCGTCTTTAACCAGTACAACGGAGCCTACAGTTACTCCTGCTTTGACACAATTACGCTGGTAATGACTCTGGTGACGTTCTCGCAAACTGAGCAAATACTGTTTCTGCCAAGTGTTCCAAAACTGTTCGACAGATTTGTTGAGTTGATACCATTGTTCAACTAAGGCAGTCGAAGTAACCGCTTTAGGCTCATATTCAACAGAATCGGGTATGTCTACAGCTGGAAGAAACAATCGATTGGGCCTTGATAAGAAGTCAATGGGCCGTAACGGTTGTATTCCCACCTCATTCTCAACATATGTGATTGGCCGTGAGTTAACAACGGTTGATATTTCGGCAAAAATTGTGACCAATTCCATGATTTCTACACATTTCGCAAACACAGCGTGTTTAAGGGCTTTCTTTATAATTCCGATAAATCGTTCGTAAAAACCCCCATCGAGGGTGCATAATCAACTACATAATTCCACTGGATTCCATTTTGATTCGAAAATTCTCGAACGTCGTCGGAATTAAGTGCTTCTTACCATAACCTTTTCAACGTTATGTCTGCCGTTTTATAAGCTTTCGAATTGTCAGAAAGAATCAATTTTGGAATGCCGTAAATAGCACAAAATCGTCTTGGAGCCAACAGAAACCTGCTGGTGGACATGGATTCTACAACCTCTAAATGCTCGAACGACCATGCAGGTGAATATGCAGCCCCATACTTTTACCTGCGCCTAACTTACCCAAAAAGGTCCGAAATGATCAACTCCAGTATGGAAAAATGGTTCCGTCTTTTGAATCCTTGATTTAGGCCACGCAGCCATTTTCGGCATTTTATAGGGACCCCCATGTAAACGCTGGCAAAGTTTGCAGCTCCTCAATAACTTTTGGACAGTAGTACGACCTTTAATTATCCAGTAATTTTGTCTCAAGGATGCTAAAGTTTGGTTGCTTCCTGAATGCAATAGACGACTATGACAATCCATAATCAAAAGGTGCGTCAACCGAGCTCTTTGTGGCAGTAATATTGGATGTTTAGCGCTGTAAGGCAAATCAGCATTAATAATCCTGCCACGACACCGAATAAGACCTTGACTATCGAAGAAAAGTCGTAGCTGACGAACTAAGTTGTTTGACTGAAATTGCGTTTCGTTTTCGTACAATGATGGAAAGGCAGCAAGTTGGGTTTGCTTTACCCAATATACTAATGCCGTTGTAATTTCTGCAACAGGCCAATTGCCACGCTGTTTCTGATTGTCGTTATTGATTTTCGCAAACCTAAATATGTACGTTGTAACTCGAAGCAGCCTAGAAAGAGTAGAAAACCTGGAAATGTCGATGGGATTCTTCAATTCCACGGCCAGAGCAACAGTTGTTGATTCCGGTATATCAAAACTTTCCATAGTTAACTCAGTTTCAGGCCAATACTCTGAATCTGTTAAATGCCAAGAAGGACCTGTCTATCACAGCTCAGTGTCAAGTAGTTTTTTGCTGTACAACCTCTTGTCGGAAGATCAGCAGGATTCAATTCTGACTCCACAAACCGAAACTTAACACCTGTCAATTTTCGTATCTGCTTCAGACGGTTTTCGACAAAGGGTTTCGTTATATGCTCCGTTTTCAGCCAGTGAAGAGTACACTGTGAGTCGGTCCAAATATATTTACCTGATAATTGAACGTCCAGGTTTTCCGCAAGAAAAGTCATGATTTTAACTCCAATCAATGCAAACTGCCGTCAACTCTTATCGTGGTATTGTTAGCGATGGCTTAATTAGAGCTAAGCGAGACTTTGCAAAAACTAGGTGACAAACCGGATTCGGTCCCACCTGCTTAAGGTAGGCTACAGCAGCATATGCTCTGCTTGAAGTGTCACAGAAACATGAAGCTCAAAGGTACTGCTATCGGGAAAACCGAGATAACGTTCAATGCCGGATTCCGACATGGTTTTTAACTCTTCCGAAATGCTATCCCACCGGATTTTCAAATATTCAGGTATGGTTTCGCCCCAACCTAGCTTCATTTTCCAAATGTCTTGAATCAAAAGTTTGCCACATATTGCCACCGGCGAGTACCAGCCGCACGGATCAAAAACGCTGGACAGATTTTGCAGATTTATCGTTTAGTATAGCATATTCGCGAATCAAATGATGATGAACATCTGATAATATCTGTTTCGGTGTTCCATTTTATTCCGAGAATATGTGGCTCCACCTCCGACCCCAAATCATCTAGCACAAAAGCTTGTTTCACGATGGGATCATTAGTATATCATTCGCGAAGGTTGAGCGAAGCTGAATTAAATAGGCTTTTCATTTGGCGATAATACTCTATTGCAGACGCTCGATCTACTTCACCACTAATAGCGTTACAACATTAAGGTTTCCTAAGCAATTTCTGCGCGATTGCAGTGTCACATTTCTGCAAGTGATGAATCACCGTTCCACCCAACAGAAAAGGACTAGCTATAACTCCAAAGGGTACGCGGCAAAAACGCAAAACTCTAACATTTTCCCAACAGGTGGTTCAGAAGGGTTCCACACCCACAAAAACGTGTTATGTCTCGTTGGGACACTTGAAGGCCTATATTCAAAAATGCCTTTTCGATATCGCTTACTAGCGCGATAGGAAACATTCGAAACCTGAGCAATATTCGACACAAATTTTCAAGAAAAACTGGACCACGATGCAAGCATTCATTTAGGCTGGGAACTTCTCTGTGATATTTTGCTGATGCGTCATAAACTATACGAACTTTGGTAGTTGCCTTTTGCGGTGTTACTACAGGATGATGTGGCAAATAAAACACTGAATCGTTGTCAAGTACCAGAGGAGCATCTTCAATGATGCCTAGTACAAGCTGGGTTTTTATAGTATCTTGATAAGCTAACACCAACCGCTCATCTGCTTTGATTCGATTCAACAATGCTCTTAATCGGCCATGAGCCAAATTGTAATTATCAGGCAGATCTGGATGAGTTTCTTTGTAAGGCCATTGCACCTGACATCTATTATTCTCAAGTTTAACTGACGAGTTAAATTTTTCAAGTGCCTGATCGTCACTAGCGGGTGAAATTGATTTATCTTTCATCCCTACTTCTACAAGGTCCCAATATTTTTCGATAGCAAATGATAGATTGTGCATTTCTGGGGTTGCATAAGTCCCTTGCAAGAACATGACAGCTATTGTTTAAGGGCCGGATTGGCTCGAAATTATTCTCCCTGTGGCAATGTAACCAAGCGAAGATTCTAGCAGCAGTAAACCATTGGGTCATTGGATTCGGTTAGGCAAAACGAAATCATAATAAAAATCATTTCCAATAAGCACGTCAATTGGAACAAACTCAGGCTGTGCTATTATTGGCTCTGCCAGCGGAAGTTGCCCCAGATGTGGGCGATCGGAAAAGTCGAGTGGTAGCTTTTGAATCGGACATGTTATAGTTGGAACAACACTAGCTGTCACTAGTTTTTGAGTAGCGTCGCGGCAAATAACGCCAAATTCGACAATTCGAAACTTGGAAGTAAACCGTGTCAAACTTTGGAACGCAGACACCGATACCATTTCATTACGAATCACTTTGAGACCTAATTCCTTTTGTTTCTGTTCGGTTATAAATGTGCGCGATCCTGCTGTGTCAAAAAGAAGTCTAGCCGAAACGGAAGAACCATTTTCGACATTGCAAATATTAGTCAATGCAGTTTGTAAGACGGTGCGCGCTGAATGTGCAACAGCAACTGCTTGTGTAGCAGACTGATTGTGTAAATTGTTATGTGGCGAAGCCGACGATACCGTGGAAACATCAACATTAGTAGTAGTATTCCCAAACTCTGGCTTCCTATCACTGCTTGAGCCAAACTTTGTTAAACACATACTACGGTGATGGCCGGACTTGCGACAATAAGCGCAGGTTCCCTTTTTTCGGCATTGGCGTATACTGTGACCCTTACCTAAACAGCTGAAACACATCCCTTGTTGTTCGCAAAATGCTCGACGTGACGACACGTCTTTAACTTTGGCGCATGTGTCGCTATAATGCGCTCCCTGACAGTACGAACAGCGAATACTTTCCGTTTGGGCGCTGGAAACCAACGCGGCGGCAGTATTTTTAGCTTTAGGCTTGCCTTTATTGTTTTTTGAGGCAGCATAACCATTAGCATCCCGAGAACTTGACTCTTTATTTGTTTGAAATACGTGATTTCCCATTTCTCGGGCTCTAATCTCGTCTTTTAGCCAAGTGCGAATGTTTTCTAAATTCCACTCTTGGGTGTCATTTTTTCTATAAAGCTCAATTTTTACGTACTTTGGAAGCTTTGACATCATAATTGGGGCGAAAAATTGACTAAATGTCGATTCTGATAAGCCTAGTGCAACCAAAGACCGAATATGTTTTTCGCAAGAGTCTGATGTTAACTGTAGCTCATTACCCTCGTGGGTAGATTCAGGAATGGCTAACATAGCTTCAATGTGCGCAAATATCATTCGTTGTTTATTACCAAACCTTTCTTTCAACACGTCTACAACCGCTTGATAATTTGCTGCAGTTAAACGGTACCCCTCAACGACCCGGGCAGCCTCCCCGGACAAAAAACTTTTCAAATAGTTGAATTTAGCAATATCAGATAAATTTGTGTTTTTGTGCACCGAACTTTCAAAGGAATCCCAGAAAGTTTGCCAGTTCAAAGTGTTGCCATCAAAAATAGAAGTTTCAAGTTTTGGTAGACGAACTGGACCAAGTTTCCTTTCAACTGTTTTAAATTGGGCTGCAGATTGAGGAGCTAATGTTGACAATTTACTGTTTCGAATTCACGCAGCTGGACCTGCACATTTGTCACTGTCTCAAGGAGTTCATCGTTATACTGCAAAGTTCTACTAATTTCGTCATCCAACAAATTTCCTTGATCAGCGCCGAACGACGAAAAAATTTTCTGATCAAGCTCCGATAATCTTTGCTGATATGACAGCAATTTATTAAGAGAAACTTTCACCGATGCTACATTTTGATTTGTAATTTCAAATTTCAAAAGTTCTTTCAGTTTTGCACATTCCCGCTTAACCACTGATCTAACTCCGCCGCGTTCTTTTGTAGTAGACATAGTGAAATCCAAAAACAACTCACTTACAATTTGCTAAATTGTCTCCTCTTTGAGTCAACTACTCATCAAAGCACCGTGCCTGATCTTGCTCAATTTTACTATCGGACCCCGATAGTAACAGCAAACAACAAAATAAAATTTTCTAAATACAATAGCAAATCCATCAGCAAATCAGTCAGTAAGCTGGAACAACAAATACATTAATGCAAACTGTACGAATAACATCACTGGCAAGAATGCTGCGAAGGACCATGTCGCTACACTAAAGAAAATATGCTTCCACTATTGGAAAATACACTGTAAGTCTAAAACTAACAACAATTCTTCTTTCCATAACATATATTCAACAGGAATTTATCAACAATTTTATGCAAATCAATTCTGCTAGCGCCCAGTAGCCAAACCCCGTATCGTTATGCAAGGTACTGAATCGGTATTAAGCATAATTACCGACAACATTGGCGATCCGCACTGTGTTAATATTTTAGTTAAAATCAGACCACTTTAGGATTATCTAAAGTATGGCTACATTGGCGATTCGCACCGTGTTAAGATTTTAGTCAAAATCAGACCACTTTAGGATCATCTAAAGTATGGTTACATATTCGATCCGGACGTGTTGGGACTTTTCCATATTTTTAAGACAATTTTTAATTAGAAAGAAATAGAGAGCTTCTTTCCAGTTTCTTACCTCAAGTTCTAGACATTTCTTTACACAATAATTGGATTAAATCTATAAGGAAGACATGATGCAAAGTAGTATCTTTATGTATATATGTATTCAGTCTAACGGGATGCCTTATTTCGTGGGTTATACAATTTTGCGGGTGAAGACTTACAATTTTTGGACCTATACCATAGGTATCGAGTAGAGGGTAACGTCTACGCGTCGAACACAATAAGCCATATTTACCACCTGAGGTACCACACCCACCCCTTCCCCCGCCCGCTCTGACTTTCCACCCTCGACGAAAGTGCGCGGAGAATTTCAAAACTGTAGCAATTTATAGCAAGTTATTGCAAAAAAATTTTGCACCCCTGCAATACGCACGCGCCGAAGATCTAGTCCTCTTCATAATTTCACCATGTACCCCCATATTAGGCCGACGAACCTTAAAAGCCTAAGACTATGTACTATATCGTACATAACATCGGGATTGCATTAGTACTAACATTGCTGTTCCAAACATTAGCGAAAAATGTCGTAGCTCAGTGCAGAAAAAATAGAAATACCAGTTTTGCTTGAGCTATGACCATGCTCATTTCTGAAGTTTCATATTTTATATGTCTCTAACACTTAAAACGCGATTAAGCTGTCTAATGGATCATTTACGATAAGATGCGTGCGCCATGGCCAAATTATATCACGCATCCAACTGAACTAGTTCGGGCGAACTATAGCTTAGGTGGACTACTATGGGGTATGTTTATAGCTTGGCTAATCTTAATGTGACAAACAGGTAGATTATCTAGGCTCTGGGTGACAAACCGAGCGTCCGGCTGAACTGCCTATTGTGAGATTTTATTTAGTATTGTGCTTAGTGTAATAGCGTTTTGTTCTATAGAGTTTTTACACTAATTCTAAGCAATATATTTGATTTTAATATATATCATTAACATTTTAAACCGTTTGCCGCTTTTTGGGGCATTATTTGGATACGTATAGTAAAACGTAATGTTCGCGGACTAAATAGTTTCTGGCTTAAGTTATAGGGCTCAGCTGAACGCCTCGTGACAAAAGCACAGTCTGGCTCGACACTCAATGACCAATTCATAGCCTAGCTAAGCTGTTCAAAATTTTACTAGTCGAGCTGGACTGTCTGCGTGACATAGTAGCCAGTCCATTTGAACACGTAACATAATTAGGACCATGCGCACGCATCTTATTGTAAATGATGCATAATATTTTGTTTCGATTTATGCACAGTATATTGAATGGAGAAACGCGTTAATAAACATAAGCGCAACTACTTTCGTAAAAAGTGATGCTCTGGTGTTGAAAACAAAATCACAAGAAATGTGGAAAAATTATTCGAAAACACGGGCGATGCCTCTAGGCTTTAGCTAAGTAATTATAGCTGAATTAACACAATATGGAACAACATTCAAATAATCGTTACAGATTTTGGTTTAGATGTGGCAAAATAATTTAATTTTCTATGCAGCTTGAAAGAAAATCAACGAAAATTTCGAAGATTTGTTGCATATCATGTTCGAAATGGGGCTATTTCCACTTATCGCAGTGTGATGGAAGTCATAGACATAGCGACGAGCAACGTTTATGAGGAGCATAGTACTTACTAATCGCCGTTGTCTGTAAATTTAACTCTATAGATTCAGCTACTCAGAGCTACGGACTATTCTACGCCCCTAGTGGGAGTACATATGATCCAAAACATTAATAAACGCAATTTTTCGGCAATATCTATGTTTAGCAGACAATATAACCAAAGCAATATAACAAAGGTTACACATAGGAACGTCTATATTTGTGGTAGGTGATCCGTCACTGTTATTAATACTGCTGACAATAAGATGCAGCAAATTTTTAATTATCGCTCATCATATTTTCCAATTTCAAAGCGGCGAAATTTATGTCAAGTCCACGTCACCTACTGACCCAATGACCACCCGATTTTGCTAACTAAAAAATGACCGCAACGGACATCAAATCACAATTGAAGCTCAAAAATACTACCTATTCTAAAAGCAGACACTGTTCCAGTGTATAAAAAGGGCGATTCATTTGAACCTCTGAATTACAAATCTATATCTTCACTTTCAAGCCGCTGAAAACTATTATAATTTATTTTAATCTTAAATTAAGTCACATTGCTGAATAGCATGGTATTATATCAAACGATCCTCGTGTATTCAGTTAATCGCATCAGTAAGCGCATGGTCAAATGCTTTTTATATGACAGAAAATGTTTAGATTTTGACAAACTGACTGAACGAAAAGTTCATGATATTATTTCGCACGTCAAATTAAGTCAAAATTTGTTCATATTAGAAATTAATGGTCCACTTCTGCAGTAGATATTAACGTTCCTTATAACATAAGAACTTTTAAAGTAAAAATAAATTATATGTACTCGATTTCCCATGAAGTGACATCAGCTGTGCGGCAAGGCGTGTTCTGCTTTTCTGTACATAAATGATTGAGTTTACCGTTTCGACAACATAAAAAATATAAGTTATTTACAGATGTTGCTAAGTTGTATGTAAAAGTGCTGTATCACGCGGATAGCAAATCTGCGCCACGTCTTTACAATGCACTATGGCACATTGAATGTTGGGCAGACAATTGGCAACGTCCCATCGCTGTACCTAAATGACACATTTTGTAGTTTACGTAAAAATAATCCTAATGTTAAGTGTAATAACGGTGACGCAGCTGCATGGCTCAACTTCCTAACACCATGCCCATACGACCCCGGCCATCACAACCTCAAGGGCGGACCATAAGTTTTACAGTTGGCCACTTTTCTTGGTCAGACCCAAGAAGCTATGGAGCGTAGCAGGCCGCAGGCGCGCTACACGGGGTGTGTTCGGACCCCGCCCGATTAGTTGCGCACGTGTCTAGTATCTTGGTATGATCACTGAGGTCCCCAGGGAGGTTGACACCGAAACCTGCTCACAGGTCATAATGTCAAACCGATATTCCCTATCCTAATCTAACGGAAGTTGTTTAGTCTAGCGTAACCTAAAGTGAAAACGCGTGATAATTGAGGTTTACTATGTGAATTTTTAGTTACACTTAGTTTATTCTCGGTCGAACACTTTAATCGTGTGTAACCTATGTGGCCCCCACAGGGTTCCGTCATCCCCTGAGAGTTTAACGTCGGACTATCTATGATGTATCGTGGTGACTTAATTGTATTAATATCTAGTGATAAAGTTTTCCTAATAAATTTTTTATCTTTTGTTTGAGTGTGACTATCACGCCAGTGATTTAGTGGACCACTCTCGCTGCAGTACCATCGCACAATTATATCAATGTTGACGGCGGACCGCTCGTGTCAGGGCTTGGGGTATATTCGTCCGCAAGCCGTGGCACGAAGGGTCGGCCTGTCCAGTAGGACGCACTTATAACACTGAGGTTCAACAACACGGGACACGTCAGCTGATCTTCAAGAGTTTATTTAGTGTTATATACAGTATCGATTAATAATGGGCAAACAGGTCATACACGATACAATACGATCACGACGATAATCCTCTATCACTCCAGTCGTTTGTTACCTAGTCTATTTCTAGAAGGGGAAAGGGGCGGCATGAGCGACGACGTTCCCGGCAGTACCGTGCCAAAATCTATGCCCGAGGTGTCCAACGTGGGACGTTCACCAGTCCAGCTATAGCTCGGGTAACGCGTTCTGGCGTGCTACGAAATTCGCTCTCAATGGCGCGCAGCGCTATGCGGGTTGAAGGGAGGATGTGGGGAAGTAAACCCGTGCGACGTACTAGGTTCGTCGTAGGTCTGCCGAGCGATGGCAACGGAAGCTAGGCGGGCCGCTCGAATAGCAAATGTACGAAAAGTCGGCCGCATACGATTTGCAGCTACGCGGGTCAGGGTTCATAACTGAGTTTCCGTCATAGAAAAGGGCGCAAATCATAGTACAGGCGAGAACATCACCTCATGGTACAGATCTGAGCATGCTTATATTAATCAAATCGACTATGGTACAGTTCAGTGCATAGCTATGGATAATTACACAGTTATACTACAAGCGAGCGAGCAATAATAATCACCATGGTGTAAGCGCGATACCACGAGGTTAGATCGGAGTATAACAACTCCGTCCGGTGTACATTCTTGATCCTACAAATCCTGCCTATCGTTCCTATTGAGTCTCTCACACTGTGTTGCCCTTAAGACAGATCTTACACTAACTGATAATCGCTGTTTCTCAGTGTCTCTAACAGTCCAAGCGGGAATGGAGATTTTGCTTCGTGTCATTAAGATCCGTAAATGGTAGGATTGGGACAGTGCGGCCGATTTTGGTGGGGGAGCACTAGTTGAACTACGTTATATCGGCGAGGGACTCAGTTTAATCACTTTGAAGGCTCGGCCCTAGTCACTATTTCGACGGCCTATGGTGATGTGACGCCATCTTTGTCCAACTTCTAGGCAACCAATGTTGGTGTACTGACCGTTCGACGGGTTAGCGCGCCCGTCCCACACGGGCTTAGATATTTTCTTTTGGAGCTTTGTTTTGGTTGGTCCCTTTCTTTTCTTTTTTTTGTTTTGTTTCTTTGTTTTCTTGGTTGCCCTTCTCTTTTCTGTCCTCTCTCTATCTAACTCATCCTAAAGCTTTATTGTACTGTACACATTGCAGTTGTACAGTGTCTCGACTGCACTATCGAAATTGTGCAGTCGAGTTATTACTAAAATTTTATCGAAATTTGTCAGACCTCGGTGGTCGAGTGGTTAATACTGAAATTTCTGCAGCGGGCTTAATTTCCCCGTGCAGGATCAAATCTCAAAACTGGAAAGTGAAAAAGGACAGATACAAAAACTGTGAAAAGCTAACTAGGTGTATATAGTACATAGCCTAAAGGGCAACCAGAGAAAAAAATAGAAAAATTCCTAAACTCAGCGATCAAGTCGCTCCAAAAAGAAAACCGGGTTTTGCACTTACTCGGTTTGGGTAAAACGATTCGCGAGAGGACGCGATTTTTCTTTATTAAAATGAGAGTATTGTGATTTCATTTTGAACATTGAGCACCCTAACGTGCCTTTGAAAGTGTTTTTTGTGGCCGATTTTGGTACCTAGCCATGCCGTCGGTTCATTTTTGGGAGCAGGTGGTATCCTACCTCCTACCGTTAAACTTAGCCACGAGTCCGTGTTGTAATGAACTTTAGTAAATTTAACAACCTAATCGCGACAGTTTCGAAGTAAACATTTTGAAGGAGTATCTATTACTAGCTCTCAGCCGGTGGCGTCATAGGGGCTGACAAGGACTCGGCCGGTCGGGGGCTGGATCTCACACAAGGCACTGATGATTCTAATGTGATAATCAAACAAGACACATGCACTACTCGAGGCTAAAATAAGCTGGTCACCTTTGTACGCGGGAATCATTGCGGTTAGAAAGCAAACACCTTATGCTCAACTTAGTATACCTAGAATTTGTTTGGGTAAGACGTCCTCCGACGGGCGTCTGGTCAAGCTATCGAGAGTAAAATTGTGCGACAACTAATCAAATTTCACTGGTCTGTTACATTTAGATGTGGGGAAAATAAACCCCCATACACTCGGCTCTCTTCCTGACTCACAGAATTCGGTCCGGGACAGCAATTGCTAATCCATTTCCGCGAGACGGAAGATGTCTACGCGGGTCCTCCAACTATCGAATTCCATTCCACACGCAAACCAAAAGTAAACGAAAGAAAGCACGGGAAAGCAAATTTGTTGCGAAATTAACTATAGAATCTAAGCGTCGGAGCCGGTCAGTAGAGTCGACCGAACTCCGCGCTGCCGAGGTCGAACTGATTCCAAGAGACGACGCGGTAGTCGTCGCCTCAAAAGTTTCGCCTATATTGGAGGATAGCGATTTCGTCGCCATGCAATCGGTGATGATCTTTTGACGCCCGCTTTTTTGAGTTCAAACCCGGGCGCCCAATCGAAAAATTCCCAAAATCTTATTTTTGACAGCTATCGTAAACCCTGGGTCCCCTTTAGAGAGAGTCGGCTTCAATCGAAATCGCCGACATCAAATTTGAACCCTCCGAATACTCGGAGGTCGAACATCTGTGAATTTAGCCCAAATTCCAACGAGATCTTGAACCTCATCCATCGTTACTTTTAAATTTATGTCAAAAATTTATCCGAGGATCATCACTCAGATCTCTTGAAGCTCTTACCTAATCCTAAATTGTCTGTTATCCCCCAACTGTCTTACAAAAATGGTTGGATAACCGGTCAAATTTAAAATTTTAAATCTGCTTCTCCACATAAGATACTTGGAGTAAGCTAGAAATATGTCCTCATTTCGGGACAGATTGGTCTTCTTGTCCTCATTCATCAAATTTCCGTCAGCTAACTCGTCGATTTAAGGTTAAATTTCTGCTATTTAGCGAGTTAGTTTCCCCATACATCACCTACGTAAGCTTCTTGAATGTTCATCTGGGGCTAGATCTCACCTCCGAATCCATGGGTCAACGTGCAAACATTGCATGTTTACATGTCCGCTTATAAGATAAAGCCAAACATTCCTAACTGACAGTTTTGCTAATATCCTAACAGGGCATCTTTAGACGTCCCAAAGGGGGGGGGTACCGCTAGCGGGAATGAGCTCCTTTTTTGTTTTGGGGTGCATCACATTCCTATATATCCCTTGAGCCATCGGGGGTCCTATTCAGAACTCCAGGAGCCCACGGGAGGGCCCTAAACAAACCTCCGTCTTCCCGTGTCGTCCTTATCCAGTCCGTCTGTAAAACTTACAAATTTAACAGAATTTTGCACGTTTTGTCCCAGTATGTCCTAGTTTTTTGTCATGTCCTTATATACTATATATATGTATATATCTCTAAATACATACACACATACATACATATATACAATACTCATGAACACATAAACACACACTACACATGAGACACACTGGCGACCTGAGCGACAGAAAGGTCGCTCAAGTTCACACCAGAAACACGCAGAACAACAACAACTATTACACAGCAACCACCACAACAACAACAAATACAACACATCCACAGCGACGACAACAACGACAACCGACCAAAGAAGCCGGTTAAAGAGAGAAAAAAGAAAAGAAAACGAGGACGCAAAGCGGAAAAGAATGGTCACGGGAAGGGAAGCGGAGCAGGGGATTCCCGAGGGATTTTCGAGGGGCCGGGGTGAAATTCGGTCCCCGGACGAAGAACGGGGCCGAACGATACCAAACACTAGGGGGTAGACTTAGAGGCGGGTCGGGACCCAATTTTGGGTTCCGACATATATAAGTATACAGGGTTTCAGCGGGCCTCCCCGCGCTAACGGTTGGGCGGAGCGACGCCCGCCGGGTATCGTTGAACTCGCCTTGGAAAGATGATTCGAACGAAGGGTGATTTCCCTGCTTCAAAGACAGCGGTTAGGGGGGCGCTAAAATCACGACAGATAGAGAGAGTGTCGATGGTGGTGGGGGCTATTTTGTCGGCCGTCCCGGGTTAACGGGGCAACGGACGGAGGCCCGCCGCAGATCTTTGAAGATGTCTCGACGTGATGAATACGATGAGGGGCGATATGCCTACTTTCGAGTTAGGGATAAAGTTTTGGTTGGTTTGTACCCACTCTCAGATGGTGTGCCGAATTGGGGGCACTTTAACGGGTTATAGCGAGCTAGCAAGGAGTCGGGCGGAGACCCACCATATATCATTGTGTTTGCCAAAAACAGGCGAGTAGAATGAGGGGTCAGGTACGGAGTTGGTGCAAACTGACGAAATTTTATGTTCAATTTTCGTGATGCATTGGGAACAGAAAAACAATCCATACAACAACGGATTGAAACGTCAGGTCGAAACCCGCCGGGTCTCGTTAGATATCTCAATGGGTAATTTACTTGGAAGCACTCACAATTCCGATCAATGATTCGACGGCATGGAGAGAGACCAGCCGCTAAAGCGCTGATCAAGCGATTTTGGGGGCGTTCAAGGTGCTATAAAAGGGAGGATTTGTCCGGTGGGGGCGGAAAAATAGAAGTATCGGGACGAGAGAATCAAGTAGCAAACATGTACACACACATATATATATACATATATAGCGCTATATGTCCGCATATATATTTAGGTCATATCTACTCGGAACCATGGTCACCAGCCAAACCTAGCGTAAGTATTGGCTTTTAATTGGACTTTCGCTTGTTTGTCCCTAGAATATCTCAGGAAATCCTCCAGCGATTTGTGATGTTTGAGATCGTTCGAAAGCCCTAAGAATTCTCTATCGGAAAGTACTCGGGACGTTTCCGGGAAATCTCAACCGTTGGATGGTTACGGGCCGATAAACGAGCCCGATGCCCGTTATTTCCGAATAAGCGGAAACTACCGTAACCCATTTGTTTCAGCTTACTTTCGCGAGCATTAAGCTATAGTGTGCTTGAACCAGGTAAAATTGATAGTCTTGATTTTGATCACTTTCCCTCCCCTTAAATTGTCAAAGGCCTCCTACTCCCGGACAGTCGGAAATTTGACTTTTCAGTAGGAAGCCTAGGGGCTATTGGTCGAGTTCCGTTCAGGTTTGCCTGTTGAGTCCGGTCAGGGATTCCAGTACATTCCTTATCCTCCTAAAGTTAAACAGCTGACCTACGTCGATTCTTTCTGGGCTCACATGAGCCTGTCCAAATGTAGGTGATCATACAATAAATGATGCAATGACAAAGGTTATATAAATGGCAAGATATAGCAATGGCAAAACAAAAAAAATACGCAACGCAATCATGGATCACCATGGCACCACGCACCACCTGAAAGCTGATTCCCGTAAACTCTGTCTGGTTCGATTTGAGACGCGTTTGGGTAATCTTAACGTCGAAATCTTGTGAAATAAACGTAAAGGCCGGAACGGGCCTGTTACAAAGTACTTCCTAGAAGGATGTAAAAATACCTGCTGCCGCCAAATGTAATGACTTTGGTATTACGATCAGTAAAAGCGTCCAATTGTATCTCAGTGTAACGTCACCTTCTCTAATGCTTCTCAGTATGCGACAATTAAACAGGTAAAAAATTTGTACATGGCACAACTTACGCGGTCTAATTCAGTTTTATTAATTTTTGTTTCAAAGTTGTTTATATATATCGAGAATCCTACTGCTGTGGGGAAATTTTGTACGCCAAAATTTGTACATGGCATAACTTACGCGGTCTAATTTAGTTTTATTGATTTTCGTTTCAAAGTTGTTTATATATATCGAGAATCCATCGCATTTTGGTCTAATTTTATATGTCAAAATTTGTACATGGCAAAACTTACGCGCTCTAATTTAGTTTTTTTGATATTCGTTTCAAAGTTGTTTATATATGTCGAGAATCCTTCGCATTTTGGTCTAATTTTACATGTCAAAATTTGTACATGGCACAACTTACGCGGTCTAATTTAGTTTTATTGATTTTTGTTTCAAAGTTGTTTATATATATCGAGAATCCTTCGCATTTTGGTCTAATTTTATACGTCAAAATTTGTACATGGCACAACTTACGCGGTCTAATTTAGTTTTATTGATTTTTGCTTCAAAGTTGTTTATATATATCAAGAACCCTTCCGCTGTGGGCTAATTTTATAGCACAAAATTTGTATATGACATAATTTACGCGGTCTAATCTAGTTTGACAGATTTTTGTTTCAAAGTTGTTTATGTATCGAGAATCCTTCTGCGTTGCGCTAATTTTATACGTCAAAATTTATACATGGCACAACTTACGCGGTCTAATTTAGTTTTATTGATTTTTCTTTCAAAGTTGTTTATATATATATCGAGAGTCCTACTGCTGTGGGCTAATTTTATAGGTCAAGATTTGTACATCGCGTAACTTAATGCGGTCTAATTTAGTTTTATTGATTTATATTTCAACGTTGTTTATGTATACCGAGGATGCTTCCGCTGTGGGTTCTTTTATAGGTCAAAATATTTGCATGACATAACTAAATGCGGTCTAATTTAGTTTTATTGATTTTTGTTTCAAAGTTGTTTATATATATCGAGAGTCCTTCCGCTGTGGGCTAATTTTATAGGTCAAATTTGTACATGGCATGACTTAATGCGGTCTAGTTTAGTTTTATTGATTTTTATTTCAACGTTGTTTATGTATATCCAGAATCCTTCCACTGTGGGCTAATTTTATAGGTCAAAATTTGTATATGACATAATTTACGCGGTCTAACTTAGTTTTATTGATTTTTGTTTCAAAGTTGTTTATATATCGATAATCCTTCCGCTGTGGGCTAATTTTATAGGTTAAAATTTGTACATGGCACAACTTACGCGGTCTAATTTAGTTTTATTGATTTTTGCTTCAAAGTTGTTTATATATATCGAGAACCCTTCCGCTGTGGGCTAATTTTATAGGTTAAAATTTGAATATGACATAACTTAAGCGGCCTAATCTAGTTTGCTTTATTTTTGTTTCAAAGTTGTTTATACATCGAGAATCCTTCTGCTTTGAGCTAATTTTATACGTCAAAATTTGTACATGGCACAACTTACGCGGTCTAATTTGGTTTTATTGATTTTTCTTCCAAAGTTGTTATATATATCGAGAGTCCTTCCGCTGTGGGCTAATTTTATAGGTCAACATTTCTACATCGCGTAACTTAATGCGGTCTAATTTAGTTTTATTGATTTTTATTTCAACGTAGTTTATGTATACCGAGGATCCTTCCGCTGTGGGTCATTTTAAGGGTCAAAATTTTTACATGACATAAATTAATGCGGTCTAATTTAGTTTTAATGATTTTTGTTTCAAAGTTGTTTATATATCGAGAGTCCTTCCGCTGTTGGCTAATTTTATTGGTCTAATTTGTACAGGGCATAACTTAATGCGGTCTAGTTTAGTTTTATTGATTTTTATTTCAACGTTGTTTATGTATATCCAGAATCCTTCAGCTGTGGGCTAATTTTATAGGTAAAATTTTTACAAGGCATAACTTAATGCATCATTTATGATAAGATGTGTGCGCCAGGGCCAAATTATTTGGCAAACAGGGAGCTTGGCTAAGCTCTGCGTGACAAATGGAGCGTCCGGCTGAACTGTCAATTGAGAAAATTTTTTAGTATTGTGCTTAGTGTAATAACATTTTGTTCTATAGTATTTTCACATTAATTCTAAGTTATATATTTGTTTTAATATATAAAATTAACGTTTTAAGCTGTATGCCGCTTTTGAGGCATTATTTAGATACGTATAATAAAGCGTAATGTTCGCGGACTAAATAGTCTCTGGCTTAAGTTATAGGGCTCAGCTAACCGTCTTGAGACAAAAACGTAGTTCGGCACGACAGTTGATGATAAATGCATAGATTAACTAGGCTATTCAAAATCGTTATAGACGAGCTATGCGTGACATAGTAGCTAGCCCAATTGAACGCGTGACATAATTAGGACCATGCGCACTCATCTTATTGTAAATGATGCATAATGCGGCCTAATTTAGTTTTATAGATTTTCGTTTCAACGTTGTTTATGTATATCGAGAATCTTTCCGCATTGGGCTAATTTTATAGGTCAAAATTTATACGTGCCATAACTCTAATTTAGTTTTAATGATTTTGTTTCAAAAATATTATTTGTCGACAACTTATTCCTTCCGCCCGAGAACTCTTCTTTACATAGCTTTTAGCAAAAAAAATACATCTTCCTGCCATTAATTGAATATATATTAAGTTTATTTGCTTTAAAATGCACAAATTAATTATGATCTCCCTTGTAATAAAGTCAATATATGTTTTAGGTAACCTCTGTAAACGTTACATCATCTCCTCATTAGAAAATAGTTGCCTAAACGTTTGTCTGATGGCCTTATATTTGGATCACCCAATACAGCTTAAGACATACTTCTTCCCTGACGCTATATTTTGCAAGAGTTGCATTCTTATTCATGTGTGTTGCCCATATAAATATTAAAAAAATTATAATCTAATTGTTTCCGGTACCAAACAGGGCATTATTAGGTGTATCGAAATAGTTCGGATTCAAAACTGGCGTAGAATATGTGGTGCAAGAGCAAACTTACGCGCGAGTAAAATTAAGGTGATCCCACGAACCATCCTAGTTTGTAATTTTGCAAAAAAAATGTTACGGAACGCTATTTGGTCAATTGAAATTCGACGTAACACGGTTCGCGAACACAGATCTCGGGATTGAAATGTAACCATTTTGTGTTCGCGAAAATTCAAGTAAAATTACCCAAATTTTTGAAAACGAAATTTTGTTCTCGAACACTGAGTGGTTAACAATAGCATCGATTTGATTGTGACGCCACTTTTGCATTGAATTTGTTCGCGAACACTGAATAATCCAAGTATAAATGATTAGGCATTAGGGAACCGAATTTCTGCAAATTGAAAACGCAGAAATTCTATTAGAACACAAGGTCTAATTTCTGGTACCTGAATTTGGTTTTGCCAATTTTTGTTTAGCGAAAAACCAAATGACATTCACACTTTTTCTGCAACAAGGGTTTTCGATTCGATGACGGTAATTACAAAACAATATAGATGGCGGTGAACGTTAATGCGTCAGTAAACTTAAAAATACTTAAAAATGTACCAAAAATAGTATATGTACAAAACAACACAAATTTGGCGTTTTTGCAATGCAGCCAAAACTTTAAGAAACAAAATGTTGGCTTAATAAAGGTTACTTCTAAAACATTTGCTGACTTGTTAGCGACCGTTTGACATTTAAACTGGAAAATTTATATTTTATTATCGAACGAAAAAACCCGTTTGTTATTGTGAAAACTACACACTAGATGTGATGTTCACGAACGACACGCACTATCATCTGAAAAACGAATTGTGAGCGTAACGAAAAAAATGGGAAATCCAAGTTGCCACGTTGTGCGCTGTGAAACGAAAGTGTGACAAGACAGTAAATATGTGCATTATGTTAGCAAACACAAACCACTCCGTTTTGTAATCAGTCGCTCTGTATTCGTAAATGGAAATTTTTGAATTTGGAATTGGCTATTGTAATGACTGTTTCCGTTCTCAAACAGCGTTTCGTACATAGGGTCAAAAGACAATGGTAGGCGGCGCAGCTCAAGTTTACTTATACATATTTTCTCAGTTTTTTCGACATAACACCAATTTTAATATCAACAAACCTACAAGAGCTAATACTAAAATAAAATAAATAAATCTTGACATTTCCAATATCACCACTATCAACTTTAGGCTCGCCTTTCGAATTCGAGATGTCGGTGACAAAATTCAGAGTCAATTTAAATTTTGCCGTTTTTAAAATTTAAACTTAAATTAAATTTAAACTTAAATTTAAAATTTAAATTTAAACTTTTTTAAGTCGGTAGCATTCAAATTCCAGCTATTTTCAGTGTTTACATACTGAAAATATTAAACTCGTTCGATAATATCAGTTGTAGTGCTGAAACAAGCCTTGAACGTGAAATGGTATTCGTAAGCATAAAAATACCCCGGACACAAAAATGCAACCATTTTGCTAGAGTTCACGCGCGCCATACCTAGATAGCCTATACATTAAGGTCTAAATTCTTAATCATTTATACAATATCTAAAACCAAGAGGTGTTCAGAATGGTGAATTTTTAAGATGTTTTTATCACCTGAGAAACACAATTATCTGTAGAATATTTTGCCGTCCAGCATACATGATCATCAAAGTCCGAGAAGCCAAGGTGGTAGCCGCGTGCTCGGGAAGAGAGGCCTACGACCTCCCTGAGAGGGTCCGAGCCGTTGGTGGAATCTACGGCGGCGTTGACGTCGCGAAACGTACTTTTGGATTCGTCGACTGCCGCGCTTCCAGGGGAGGTCGGTTAACCTATCGGGAAGGGGTAACTGCTGGGAATTTCGGGTGGGAGTCCTATCCCCAGGGGTAACCTGCCTCATGCCTTGAGCATGTATGTCTTCCAGCCACCGTCTGTGAGATATTATTCCCAAAGAATACAGGATGGTTGTGCAATAATACCGACGGGGAGCGAGTGCGCGGCGCCGTCGGCGCCTCTAGGGGGTCTGTTTTGGGGGGTGGAGGGAGAGGAGGTGCTAAGTACATGGATGGTCGGGGCAGGGGGTAATCTGGACCTCAGGGAATAACAACCACATAAGCATATATGGCTTCCGACCACCATCTGTGACGTATTATTCCCAGAGAATACGAGTGCGGTGCTATAAAACATGCGCCACAAATAATTCAAGCTAACACAGCTGCGGCGTACAGATTAATGTTTGATATTTAATACTAATACCTGGTAATACGGTCAGATAATACCTGGGGATATCAACCCAAAAGTTACTATAGTTACTATAGAGGTTACTATATAGTGTAACTTACTTCGTATAAAATATCCTCAGGAGTACAACATTAATCGTTTAAGAAAAGTGTGACATTCTTACATATATATGCACCAATGTATACATATATATATGTATACATTATACATATATACATGTACATATATATATGCATATATGTATATATGCACATTAAGGCATATATATGCGTTGTGGGTCGATGAGGAAGATTTTACACTTAGGATTTTACCCATCTTTAGGAGGGGTGACGTATTTCTAACTTTTGTTCTTCCCCTTCTCAACATTGTCTTTTTTCTTGTTCATCGTAACTTTTTTCAAAATTTCTATCCTGAACTATAAAGTTTTGGCCAGGTAAAATTTGGATGTGAGACAGGCTAAAATTTGGAAACTTTTTCTATATCTCTAGATGTACGACAAATCACCCAAAAATCTACCACATCATTCCACAACTAATATAACGCACGTAGAGTGATACCAATGTCAAACTTTTTTCAAGGGTCTTTATAATTCAGTCTTGATATCACACAAAAATTCAGCGGCATTTCATCAAACAAGCTTACTGAATAGGCAGCATCTTTGAGGATCATGCAGCAACACAAAATTATTATATATAATATACAAACATAATATCTACTCATCGCACAAACATCTATTCCAATGACATTAAACTTTTTTTACGTCTTAAAGTTTAATATTTCAAGTTAAAACAATGAAATGCCAAAAATTCACTTTCGGCAGTTTTTATATAAACTGAGCATTGTCACATGCTAAATGTTCTCATTAACAATGACATTGTATCAACAGCATAGGGTATTGCCGGAATAGCGTTCATTAGAATAGCCGGATTTTAGCATGTTGATCAATATGCAAAATTCTCTAGACTCGGACTCCGGCGATTCCGTATACCTAGGCCATTGTCACACAACAATAGCTTCACCGTCTTCTTCAATCACAACCTGATCAGCTGACATCGGCCGAGCCTGTGTAGATTTCACTTGTTCTTCGTCTTGTTCATCTTCAACATTCATTCGACGATGTGATTTACATTGTTGTTTTTTGTTCAAAAACGCTTGCTTATGTTCGAGAAAGCATTTTAAATGATAAAATAAATTAATGCACCACAGTTCAACTCCAGCGTACAGCGTCAGAATTGCAGCACCAGCTAAGCCGATTGCCAGACGGCTATACCAGGGATAATTTACAACTACAGCGCTGTTATCGATATCGTCGATTGTACTGCTGCTGTTTTTGGTGTTATTTCGGTTGATTTCAAAGAATCGGCTGCAAATATGTTGAAGGAATGGTTGAGCAATTGTTGGCATGATATTGAAGATCCATAGCACACAAACGACAGCAAACGTTATAAAGCCAAAAAAGCTTATTGCCTGAAATTAATAAGTGAATTAAGCAAGAGTCGATGATGATCAACTCTACTGAAGCGTGTGACACTATTCACATTTGCCTTTTTAATGCCCACGGTACATCTGAGACGTTTTCGCCTTTACCCATCCAAGGTTTAAGATCCGCCAAGTGGATCATAAACATGACTATTCCAACCATATTCTTACACCGCCAACTTTATACTCCACCCATGTTCTCGGACCATCGACTTATACCCACCGAGGTTGTAGAACCACTAAACTTACAACCGATCCATCTTCACGGGCTTTAAATTTACGGGTGTATTCCTTTAACCCCCAGGCTGAAATTAGGTTATTTTGAAGATCCAGCGATAATTTCGGTACCATTCGGCTCATGAATGCGATTCAAATGATACATTTCAAAAAGAATTTTCCAAAATTTTGTGTACTTCGGGAACCCAAAAATAAAATAAAATAAAACCGGCCGAAATATATATTTTCTGAACTAGTTCGTCGAGCTAAATCGAAGCGTACCAAAATCATCGCTGTATCTTCAAAGTTGACCAATCTCGGCTTAGGGAGGTCTAACGAAAAAGACCCAAATTTCACCTCGCCCATGTTCGTGGATATCTAAGTTACGCCCCGCCCATTTTCATGGACAGCTAAGCTACACCTCACTCATGTTACGGGACCACTAAATTCAAAATGTTTTTTCTGGATGTTTTCCAGGCACCTGGGGAAGCATCGGTCTAGGAACAGGCCCGGGATGAACTTAGTGATCCACGAACGTGGGTAGGTCTAAATTTAATGGTTCAACAACTTGGGTATGGTACAAGTCTGTAGTCATGAACATAGATGGTGTAGTTGGAAACTTGGTGATCTAGGAACGTGAATAGTGTAGTAATGTTTAGGACCCACTTAGTAGGTCATAAACCTGGGAGGGCGAAGAGTGGAAACCACGGCGACGTATCGCTGACAGTTAACAAGGCAAATTTGAAGAGCATCACACTCTTCAGTAGAGTCGATCATTATCTATTCGTGGTGTAACCAAGAGTTATCAGTAAATTTATGACAAGGTGGTGATAATTCTCGCCATCACAGTATGTACCGGCACGGCATGACAGATTCCACGTTGCTCGTATTCATTGCTTCCAGGTGGGGTCTCGACATTTGAAAATCTTCAGTCGAAGTAAAATTTTAGCTGGCATACCACGACTGGCTGAAACATGACAAAGGGGGCATTGCACGATAAATTAATGCATCACAATCGAGTGTGTCAGGGCGAAATGACTCACTCTACGCCGAACAAGTTTGGTGATAGTGATAGTGCCAAGCATCAATGCATTTTAAACATACATTGATTGGTATGCATTATAGTAACTATATATCATTCAATGCATTGATATGCATTAAAACTGAAGAGTTATTTCCTATGCGCTACACAGAACACATAAATTTAAAAATTTGCAGGCATTGCAAAATTCTATGCTTCCAGAAACTTTCAGGTTACTAGCTCCCTCTAAACAGAGGGCAAAGCGAGAATTTCAGTAACTTTCAGTGCACTAGCTTCCTCAAAAGAGAAGTCAAATCTAGAATTCCAGTAACTTTCAGGGTACTAGGCCCATCAAAAGAGAGGGCAAAGCTAGAATTTCAGTAACTTTCAGGGCACTAGCTCCCTCAAAAGAGAGGGCAAACCTAGAATTCCAGTAACTATCGGGGTACTTGCTCCCTCAAAAGAGATGGCAAACCTAGAATTCCAGCAACTATCAGTGTAGAAGCTCCCTACAAATAAAGGGCTAAGCTAGAATTCCAGTAACTTTCAGGGTACTAGCTCCTTCAAAAGAGAGAGCACAGCTAGAATTCCAGTAACTTCCAGGGTACTAGCTCCCTCAAAAGAGGGGGCACCTAGAATGTCGGAGAAATCTAATAGGGTTTGACATTTAGTGTGTGCCGAGGAGTGTCATAATACACTTTCCTTATTGCACTTTTGGTTTAACTTAGAGTTAATTGTGCCCGAAAATGCCCTTTGCGTACAATGCACTTAGCCGATAACTCAAACAATAATATAGATTATGGAAAATATGTAACTCTGCAGCTATCGAATGAGTGATCAACCCAGACATGGTTCAGCGAAATAGTGTGAGATAGTATGAAAACACTGAAACACTTCATATAAATATGTTATCCAACATAAATACTGTTAAGTGTCACATAGCGTTTAAAATTACATGAAAACAGAATTACATCCGTTATAGTTAACGGTTAATTTGAACGCATGTAAGTTTGCTGTAAAATATATGTCACCATACTAACTATGTGGTAACGGCCATAATGTTGCCAGTTCATCGTGCCCACGCTAACTGATACAAAACCTTGCGGTACAAGTGTTGATGTGGATTTGCTATCGCCATATAAATCCGCAAAGTCAAGTATGACCCAACTCATACTTATCAAATCCTAAACACTTTGTTTCCGAACCATACATGGACTGATGAACCGAACCTTACAAGGGGCCTAATCCTGTCGACAGGCCATAGGCGCCCCTTTGTGTTCAGCGCCTGCGGCACCGTCAGGGGGAGGGTTGGACCACATGCCAGGTTGTATGCCGAGGCAGGCGTCGGGATGGGGTGTTGGAGCGTCAATGGATGGTTACCCCATGTCACCCTATCAGCATATATGTTTCGAGCCATGTCGGTTCAGTTTGGGAATGCTCCGCACGGGTTTCTATGATGAAAGCGAGGATTGTGATATTGTTACTAAGAATATTACAGACCACTCAGTTCTACTTGGCAAAATAAGAGAAAGGGTTTCTTAAAAATTAAAATATTCCATTAAATCAAATTAAATCACAATTATTTGTTAAAATTCAGTACACACATCGTCATGTGTTCGGCAGCATGAACGGCAAATTTTTGTCACATAAAATACAATATATAATGAAAATTCGATATAAGTAAAATGAAATTATGCGCTGAATTTGTAGCAAATATTTATCTGTTTCCAACTGTAGTTGGAACTTTAGTCCCTAAAAATTAGAGAAATTCGATATAAGTAATATGAAACTATGCGCTGAATTTGTAGCAAATATTTATCTGTTTCCAACTATAGTTGGAACTTTAGTCCCTAAAAATCCGAGAAATTCGATATAAGTAATATGAAACTATGCGCTGAATTTGTAGCAAATATTTATCTGTTTCCAACTATAGTTGGAACTTTAGTCCCTAAAAATTCGAGAAATTCGATATAAGTAATATGAAACTATGCGCTGAATTTGTAGCAAATATTTATCTGTTTCCAACTATAGTTGGAACTTTAGTCCCTAAAAATCCGAGAAATTCGATATAAGTAAAATGAAACTATGCGCTGAATTTGTAGCAAATATTTATCTGTTTCCAACTGTAGTTGGAACTTTAGTCCCTAAAAATTAGAGAAATTCGATATAAGTAATATGAAACTATGCGCTGAATTTGTAGCAAATATTTATCTGTTTCCAACTATAGTTGGAACGTTAGTCCCTAAAAATTCGAGAAATTCGATATAAGTAATATGAAACTATGCGCTGAATTTGTAGCAAATATTTATCTGTTTCCAACTATAGTTGGAACTTTAGTCCCTAAAAATCCGAGAAATTCGATATAAGTAATATGAAACTATGCGCTGAATTTGTAGCAAATATTTATCTGTTTCCAACTATAGTTGGAACTTTAGTCCCTAAAAATTCGAGAAATTCGATATAAGTAATATGAAACTATGCGCTGAATTTGTGGCAAATATTTCTCTGTTTCCAACTATAGTTGGAACTTTAGTCCCTAAAAATTCCAGAAATTACATAATTTTTGTATCAAATCATCAGCTATTATATAGAATATGGCTAACCCATTATACCCTTTTATAGCAAAGATATAGGCGGCTAACTGCGAATCTACAACTACGTCTATACTGAATGTTTTGACGCCGTCGGTCCACTAAACGAATTTCTGCTAATTTATGAATTATATCATGTGGCAGATACTATATTATTACAAAGTTTAACATTAAAGATCTCTGGTTCTGGTTTTAGTTTTCTTTTTTTTAAGTATCACTAAAGCCCAATTTTGACTGTAGCTGGAAATTGACCGACAGAAGCGCTTAGAATAAAAATAGATCAGCCTAAATAAAATACGTATTATATGTCAATTTGGATCATTGCAATTATACTGAAACATAAAATATGTTCTGAAAACGAATAAAATTCTTAAAGCGAGATAAAAATGTCACTTACATTGATCAAAATATGCGGCCAAATTAGGACACTTTGAGATTTGCAAATGCCGACCAGCACGAAACCACACGCCAAAAGCAGCATCGACGGTAGTACGAAGAAAAACACGACCGTGAACGTGATCCTCAATGTCGTGTCGTGATCGTACAAACCGAGGCTCACACAAGCTTTGA
>JASANE010021110.1:0-11350 GCA_030248225.1 Trileptium ribeirensis
TATTGCTAGCCGAAAACGCCGGGCCCCCTGCTGAGAAAAATAAACGTCTAAACGCGACAAAATCTGGCAACCCGGCATAATTCGGCACCCCCAGCAGGTGAGCTGGGGGCCCTCGGCTATAATTTCCGAGGTATGAACTAGCCAGAATCTTGCCTTTAACAAGATGCATCATTTAGTGCTCTCTAATGCAAAAGACACTGTTAGCTTTCAAGGTATCTTTCATGTTTAGTATTTTATATGAGGGCAGTGAAAACAATTGAATTTCTCAAACATATCAAAATTGTTTAAAAATTCTGGTATAACCACAACTTATCAGCGCAGCCTAGGGCATACTGTTGTTTAGGTTACAGCTATGTATTTGGTATATATTTTTCGGCCTGCTATGAGAATCACATGACCTGGGAAAACAGCCGCCCGAGGCACTTATGCCTCAAAGAATCTCAGTCAGAAATCATATCACTTTTTATCATCACAAAATAAGACATATGTGCTTACTGTGACGGTAAAGGATCTTATCAAATGTTCAAATTTAGCAAGAATAAAGGTTATATATTTCAGTGGAGCGAAGCGTTTTTGTTTTCGTCAGTGCGGGTAAAATCTGTCTGTCTCTCAGTCCGCTGAACTCCTCAATACCTACTGGGCCGACTTTAATTTTTTTGTTTGAAATTGCTAATATCCTTGAGGTGCAAAGGTTATAGTGTTTTGTCAAAAAATTTTTTAGTTAATTAGCAACTAATTAGTTAAGCGTATTAGCCTATTTTTAGCATTTTCAAACAAAAAATTGCTTATTTTTCTATAAAAAATAGTGTAAAGCTGTTGTTTTTGGTGCGTATGGTACATCTCGCCGTGTTTACTACGAATTTGGTGTTTACTTGTATTAGAAGATGTTAAAGATATGCTAATTATTTGAAAATTTTCAAAGTGCTCAGAAATGAAAAAAGTTACACACGGTGTTTTCAATGTCACTGATCACGAATATGACATTGCTGAAGTTCTAAAACTTGGCCGTATATGCTAATTAATTAGTTAGCTAATTAGTCAATTTTATACAAATTTTAATGTCATCCCAATTTGCTCCGCTCATTTTTTGTAGTTTATTACGTTTACTAGTTTATAAAAATGTACTCACAATGTAAATCGTAATGACCAATCACATCTGTTTGGGTAAAATTTTATGTGTATATAAAATATTCAAAACATTTTTGTGAGTGATTAAAATAACAATACCTCGGGCATTGCCAACTTTTGATCTAAACCAATGGGAACCTTGTTGAGAACAGCAATCGACGTGAAAACCCAAGCCGAAAATATCAAGAACTGAAACAATAATGAAACCCGATTAAAAACATATAACACAGACTGAGATTCTATTCGTAAAATGCTGATTAGACAATATTTTAATTTCCCGGAATTATAATCACTTATTGACAAAGGCTAAAATGAAACATACAAACTTTGCGCTAAAATATAAATTACCTTGATAATAACGAGACAAAATTTGGAAAATCATTAACACTCATACATTTAGAAATTAAAAAATGAGAAAAATGGGTTATTAATTGTTAAACACTAGGAAACCTAAAGATGATTAATCGCCGGGCGTTCACCACATATTTCGAACTTAATTATTCTTAAACTCAGAGCCATCCAGCAAGCAATAAGTTCTGACAATAATTGATCTTGAAATATACAACCATAGCCATGAAGCTTTCATAACGTAACGTGTAGGTTCTTCTCAGCTAGGTTTTTTGGGTCCACACGTGGGTCTGGACCCAAATATTTTTACGTGGACCCAAAAAATTTTGCTGGACCCAATGGGCTTCGGAGACATAGGCTTTGCAAATAAACGCTATTACAAATTGCAGATTTTTAGCCGTTCGTGCTTAAATGTGTACACAGTTGCTTACCGCTGGTTTCATGGATGGCCCTCGTCCTTTACCCTAGCTTGGGACAGGCACAGAATAATATATGTATTTGTAATAAAGTAAAATTGCATTTCGTAATTACCAGGGATTAACCGGAATTCCGGTTCCGGCGAAAATCGTGTTCCGGTTGCGGTTCCGGCAAAGGGCAAAAACCATACCGGAACCGGAATTCCGGTTTAAAAATTTTGTTTGAAATTTTCCACGTTTTTTTTGCTTTACCGTGTAAGCCAAACATATGTAATATATATTATACAATGATCAAGCTCCAATACAACCAAGCAAAAGAAAAGATTAACTAACCAATTTGCCGTGTAAAGCGTAAGTAGGGCACATAATTTCAGCAGGAATTTTTCATAATAACCTGCAGGAGTTTGTTAAATCAAAGCCAGGTCGATGCTTGTTGCAGCTATTTTACGCATCCAGAAGTCTGTTGGATACGTTTGAATTAAACCGGTCCAACTCGGTAACAGAGTATTGCTTACGCAGTACTTAGGGTATGCTTGGCTAACATAAATTCAGTCACCCGCCAGTGCGCTTGTAAACTTGGTAAATCAGTTTAACTTGAAGTAAACTAACGTTATCTGCAACGCAGCTAGAAACTGCTTTCTTGGCAATGAACTGTATTTATTGAAACTGTGCGAGTAGCATCACAGTGTGTCTCATTTATAGCATTCTGATTAGAAAGTTATCATCATTATGATCTAACTGACGGGCACTGTTTGTCCAACGCTAGCCTAAACAGTGTCTCTGACCACTGATCAGAAAATTACTTTCTATCTATTATTTTCTCTTAGAATCATATAAACCAATAATTTTAAGTTTCCTACAGAAGAACATTCAACAAACGCATGTGTAGTAAAGGGAGGCGACTGGAGACAGAGAGAAAGTGTGTATTCTACGCTCCAAGCTTTGTAAGCATATTCGATTTGACGCAGTGTATGCAATGGTGTATAGTGGAAGGAATTTTTGCTCTGGGTGTCCAAAAATCGACATATTTGATCGATAAATAAACATTATTAGCTTCCTCAGTCTCTAAAGTTTCAGAAAGGCAATACTACCAGCGCAATACATTAAGTTTAATGTAAAAGTTATTTTTAATGCATTTTAATTCCACTATACCGTCATTTTTTCCATCCTCTCTTTTACTATATATAAATTTCGAAGACCAGGTTCCGGTTCCGGATCCGGTTTAAATGGACGGTTCCGGTTCTGTTTCCGGTAAATTTTGGTTCCGGTTATTCCATGGTAATTACGTTTCTTTATTGTGTAAAATTTTATGAAATTCTGGAGCAAAAAAATTGTAAATCTGGACTCAGAGTTTAAGGTCTGGACCCATAAAAAAATTGCTGGACCCAGGGTCTGGACCCATAAAAAATTGCTGGACCCAGGGTCCGGTTTGAAAAAACCCTGCTTGTCAGCACTTGGTTTCATCATTGTCAGCGAAAATGTTTGATGTAGATTAAATCTTTTGCGAAGATTTAAGATGGAAAGATATCGGAATAAAACTAGTAACTCGCAAACCTAGTGGAAATGGAGCGAGTGGGGCTACACTGCCCTTATTGACCATTTTGTCGTTCCAAATTCATGTCCCTAAGCCCACTTCAAGTCCCATTATAGCAATTATACGCCGGCAATACTTCAATGACAATAATACTGTCATTTTAGTCATATAACAAAACAAAAGAACTTTTCATTTCTTCTTCCAATGACGAAAAAGACAAAAACTTTTGAAATTTATAAGTCACAATCTTTAATAAAGATTTTTTATTTAAAGAGTGAATTTATGTAGTAGGGCCCCTAAGACATGCCTTATTTGATGCAAACAACGCAAATACAATTGCTTTATCGTATTTAGCACCCCCAAAAACCTCTAGCGATCGTTCGATTGATCTACATATATATTGAAAACGTGGCGAAATTTCATCCGAAAATAATTGACCAAATTTTATTAAGGCACCGTCCCAATGTATTGTTTGAAACAATAAAACCACCTTGTTTAACGCCTTAAATAACCGGGTCATTTCACGAAAGCATATACTTTTGAAACACCATTTTGGTAAATTTTATTGAAAAAGTGGCGAAATTTCATGCCAAAATTTACCAAATTTTCTTCTGGCACCGTCCCAATGCGGTGTTTGAACCAATAAAACCATCTTGTTTAACGAGTTAAATAACCGGGTCATTTCACGAAACCATGTACTTTTGAAACACCATTTTTGAAGCCAAAATGAAACGTTTTCGAATGTACAGTGTCTAGACCCCTTCCGACGTAAAAAACCCTGAATTTTTCGAATATCGATCTCTCTATGCATAACGAGTTACCTGCTATAGGGGTCGCAAAGGTTCCCCCTGAGGGTCAAATTTTAATCTCAAATAAGTCATTATTCTGTAGGTTGACGCAGTGACACATGAACCACGGTCTATTTGTATGCAAGTCGGACCAAAATGGTCGCCGTCAAGCCATTTGGAGGACTTGCGACCTAAAATTGGTGCCGCTAGAGCCGTTTTGGGGCTAAAAATCGATCAATTTAGGGCAAGCCTGTCGCAGTAGTTTTTCTATCGCAACGGAGACAGCACCTACAGATACCATTTTATGCTCACAAACCAACCATTAGTGGGGAATATATGACAAAAAATTTCAAGCAGATCCTTAGGCCTTGTAAAAATTGGCACCTCGAAAGGTTAAGTGGGGGCTACATCTGAGGTCGGGAGGGGCTACACCTCAGGTCGGGGGGCTACACCTTCGTACAACATACAACGCGTGAAGCTTTAGCTATTTATAAAGATTCTAGATGTGGTTTAACACGCTGGTGCTGCAAAACAAACACAACTGACCTATGATTAGCATACATTTAGGTGATGATACCAAGGACAATACGCGCAATAGATGTGGGGGCAGGCAGAAGGGTTCTCTAGCTGCCCAATTAATCGCACGGCAATATCATGATGCAATGATAATAAACTTATATTCTATGAAATGACATATTTTTATGACCTTCGACCTCATAATCAAGGAACACATGGACAGACGCTGATATTCTTTTTTTTCAATAAAACCTGTACTGATTACGATTACAGTTATATAGCATTTTTGGCGCTAGTGCACTTTGACGTTATTTACCAACGTATGCAAGCTGCCTGCCAGATTTGACCTTGGTCGGGGAGCTACATGTCACGAAAAAAATTTTCGGAAGCTTGACGTCAGCTTCAGTGTCGATGCTTACTTCCAAGTTTTTGCGGAAAAATTTGGAAATACCAATGGATCACAGTGAAAGGAAAAACACACATTATGTATCACGTGCGAACGTTTACAGTGGGACATGTGTTTTTGGCTTCATTTGGCCAACCCGGTTTGAGGGCCTCTGGCTCCTGCTATATTAGAGCTACAGAGGTCCACCATACCTCATTATGACCGTCGGACATGCTATTACTACACCTCACAGCGACATTAAATTTCCTTCCAAAAGACTGGTGGTATGGGCCAAAAAGTGCCGATGTATCCCCCGACTATAAGACATGATTTCGTGAAATGGCCCAACCTTATTATCCCACCAGAAACAAGCACAAACTTGCCTTGTACAAATTTTGAAATTTTCACTTGTTCGGGTATTTTTTAAACATCGGCTCAGGTCGAAAACGGCACCTCTGACAAAAAATGATAAACTGAACTGCAAAATGGTGGCTATTGATGAGAGGCTTCTGATGGCTGTACCCGTTTTTCGCTGCCAAGCCTCTAGGTCAATATATAGGTGACGAAAGATAGATACCCGTGTGGAAAAATTAAAAATGCTGCTCTTGACCCTTTTGGGGCCCATTTTGGCCCGGAAGATGTTGTCGGCAGATTTAGCGTCTAACGGAAGGGCACAAATAGACTGAGTTTGTGATAAAATACAAACATTTGTGAAGATCCATTACTCCGGTGATGAATTATTGCCTACTCAGACGAAAGCAAATATTTTTTACGATTTTTGGCTCAAGCAAAGTAATTGGTTAAAACTCCCCTCGTTTAGCTAATTGAAACCTCCGTTTCTATTAGGGATAGGCCGGATATCCGGTACCGGTACCGGTGACCGGTAACCGGTCGGATATTTTGACTATCTGGTGACCGGCCGGTAAAGCAATTATCCTGTCGGATAACCATTTTAATCCTATTGTGGAGATTTTCAGATTCACGCTCTTGGTGATCATCTTAGTAAACGAATAGAGGAAAGCATACCAATGATTTGACGTCTATATATTAAGCGACTAGTTTTTGGTTATGTCGGCTACCTAGAGCGATCGTTGAATTTATCGCTTATGCACATGTGATGTACAATTTGTTGAATGGCAAAATTTTCAATAGTTGAGCTTTGACTTCGTGTTTCGAGACATGGCAAAACATGTTTCGATCTTGGGCTTGACCGACTTCGACGATGCTGCCTTTTGCAATTTCTCCGCTTCCTGCTTTTGTTCAATTTGTATCTTTTGCTCGCCAATGAGCGTAGCGTAAAGATCTTGAGGTTGTATTTTAGTCCTGTAGTTCCGAATTGTGAAGGCTTTGCTCCTCCTCGCGATATAAGGTTGCCACATTTGTTGCACTTGGCTAATTGTCTTTCTTGTTGGCTACCGTGAACTATTTCCAAATCGTTGATACTGACGGCGGCATTACAGTACTTTAAAATTTTAATTTAACTTTATAGCTACATGAAAAATAATGCTCGAGAACTTAAAAAACAAAATTTTTTGGGAATAATTTAAGTAAAAATAAAATATCCGGCCGGTACCGATATAAAAAGGAATTTCAGAATACACTGTAGGCGCAAATAATATTTTTATGTTCTCAAATAAATAACTTGAGCAACAAAGAACACAACTACTTTTCCGTTTTGAAAAAAAAATCAATGATTCGGCTTGATATTTAGAGCTCAGTTCTGTAATTTAAACCATTTATCACTCCTATGTAGTTTGTTCAAATCATTTTTATTTAGACCTACTGACAGACAACGATAAAAAAATGAACCCATGGCGCATCACCAGTCAGGCAAATATGTACCCAAATATTTCAGAGACAGCCGTAAACTACATGTAAGCCGTTTACAATTACCATATTACTAAACAATGATAACATATTAATAATCGTAAACATACCACAGCTAGACGTATCGGACGTGTTAGCAGAATAGGTGAAAAATAGTCACGAACCAAAACGCGCAGAGTGCTGCCTTCGGCATTTTCAACAATTTTTGGTTCCAACTGTACACAACACGCTACCTCCAAACGTCCAGACTGAAAACATATTCCTCTATATATATTTACCTAATAGCATCTATACACAAATATTCCTCATAAACTAATAATAATAATAAACAAATAAACCTAGCCATAGGCCCGATAAACCTGGGTACCTGGACCAAGTTTTCCCCAAGTCAGTGTTACACCAAATTTCCAGATTTTAAGTTTGCAAAGAATACTGAAGCTATATATAAAGCCAAAAAAGCGCTTCCACGACCTACATAGGAACGGAACCGGCTGTAGGCTTGGCGTTCAAAACTTTGTCCGCTCAGGTTAAGGATCACATTTGGGAAAATGTGGAGCAAAGATGGAAATCTAGTCAGTCCTACAGCCAACTAAGGACAATTTTACGTGTAAATAATTGGGCAATGATTAAACGGATACGGATGTACAAGAAGAGGATTGGCATAACCTGTAGGCTCCTCACCGGGCATTGTCTCTTGAATAGATAGATCCTGTGAGTGGAGTCATATAGCAGATGGTACCGCATCCCATCTTATTTTGGAATGTAGGGAGTTCTACGATCTACGCAAGAAGGTATTTGCAAAAAATGCTATTGATATAAATTTTGCCCCAAATTTGAATATAATCAAACTAGTCTGGTTCATTCTGAGGGTTGGATGTGACATTTGATCATCGTTGGGTCTGGGCGGCGCAATGGGCCGAGTATTATGAGTCTGTGCGCACACTGTTTTATGTGTTATGCCCAAGTCTTTTCATCCATCTATCTATCTATCTATCTATATATATGTATATATATATGCCCAATTAAAAACTAGTAACTCGCAAGCGAGGGTGAAACGTGATTTCATTTTTAAGGTAACATTTTGATTAATCGCATGTAACAAACTGTGTTTGATGTATATAGCTTCCTCAACAAATCTAAATCTAAAACTTCGTCAACCCTGAATCCGTTGAAAATCCGGAAACCTCGTCGATTCTAAACCCATCGAAAAAAACTGACAACGAATTAGTATCTGTGCTGGTATTTAGATAACCAATCCATCATATTCAGCCTAAGCTATATAGACAATTCTTGATGACCTGTACGCAATATGTAACCAAATAACTGAAGACAGACTATATTTTGGACATCGGGTTCATTGATCAAAACCCATTGAAACCAAATGACAGGGCTTGAAATATGCAGTCTGGACTCAATATAAAAATCATTTCATTCTTCAGAAATATTTATATATTATTGATGCTCTGCACGCAATACATAATCAGACAATTGAAAACGCACATTTTAAAAATCGCGTTCGTCGGCCGTAAAATCCTTGAAATCCCATGCTAATGCATGATGTATGCTAGCTGGACTATAGATAACCAAATCATTGTACTCATCACGCCGAAAAACATCATTGTAAACTATTTTTGATGCCGTGTACTAAACTACTGATAAAATTCTATTTTCTGGAAATTAGGTTTATTGACCCTAAACCCAATGAAAATGTCTGGAAAGGAATAACATACTCGTGTTGTATAACCAAATAATCGTATTCAACCTACTCGAAAACTTATATGGACAATTCTTGATGTCCTGTACACAATACTTAACCAAACAACTGAAGAAAGACTATAATCTGGAAATCGGGTTCGTTGACGCTAAATCTGTTGAAAACCCATGAAACATTCACGCTGGATTTTAGATAGCCAAATAATTTTACTAAACCTTCACAAATACCATTTTTGATGCTCTGCGCGCATAATCAAACAAACGAAAAAACGCTACATTTTGTAAATTGGGTTCGTCGACTGTAAAACTCTTAAAACCCGAATAAAAGATATAATATAGTCAAGTTGAACAAAACCCGAATAAAAGGTATAATATAGTCAAGTTGAACTATAGATAAAAAATCCATCCTATCCAGCGAGCTAGTTAACACAATAGCACGTGATTGTAAGATAAAACAAGCAAGAACATGACGAAATTTGAAAATCGCTATTTCTGGTAAACGATCGACAAACTATATTGGGGCCGACAGCGGCCCACGGAGTGGTCCCACAAAAAGTCTTGGACATCAAAGTTGTAGATTTCGATGAGCTGATTATGCTCTTTTCTTTTTTCGATGCGAAACCTGAGTCATGAGATATGAGCTGCAAAATACCGGTACACGTATGGCCAGATTAGGCAAAGAACCCTTAAAAACCGTTTTTGCCATTATGACCCGAAAGATTGGGTAGGGGCTGTTCGCGTTCACTAAAGGGCACATAGTCATTACTTTTGCTATCAAACAAAATAACTTTTCGAAATCCGTTTATCCGAAGATGAATTATTATGAATGCAACGTCAGAAAAATGAAATTTTCACGATTTTCCCCTCGCCTCCGCAGCTTGTTACTTCGGTCGCTCCGTTTCAATAACACTGAACACAAGACATCAATTTATTCGGAATAATAGATTACGGTACTGGTTGCCTCCGGAATGACTGTTTTTATGTTCAACCGAAGTGTATTCGATCATTAACAAATTATTTGTTCGAATTATATTGCAGGTAGAAGTTTTTTGTGCACTTTTCAAAATTTGTTTGAGAGCTGTTCGAAAGATGTTCAACATCTATTCGCAACCATTTAGAATTTGCAACTACTTAAATGCTACTGTCTAGAGTTAAATAAACAAAACGTGTTGTTGCTATCAGCACCTCCTGATTTATATCCTGATTTAGAATTTATTATCTTCTAGGACAATTCAGTTTCAAGCTAGAGGCGCCTATTGCCCTCGCCCGACGTAAATTTATCTACATAACTTGACAAAGCCATAACTGTGACACAAAAAAGAAATTATCCGACGTGTCGTCGGAGCATGTACACTGTCCTGGCGCATTTTCTAATAAAATATTACGAATTCGCTATAGCGAATGGTGTAGCGGGCAAGGTTTGTGAGATTCCAGGAAGCGGAGCATCAGTGTTTAAATCAGCTGTCACTACTGGAGGGCAGAATGCCACAACACGTAGTCCGAAACTGACAACTAACTATAAAATACCATGTAAGGTAATTTTCAAGAAAACACGTGGCAGAAACACTAGCTACGATCTTGCATATGTACTTCTAATTTGACATACAGCGCGGCTTTTACAAACATTAAAACTTGCAGCAAGACGTCATCAAATATTTTCATGAATACTGACAATACGCGTGGTTTTATCCACGATTTCCAACAAACAAAACTAAGCAAGTGAAGCAGCTGGCCAAGATGGCGTTAAGATTTAATGCATCTGACGCTGTTAACATGCTCCAGTAATGTAGTGAGTGGAACACAATATCAAAATAGTCTTATGTAGAAGTCCGAACACTCAGATGTAGAAGCCGGCTAGAAACAGGAAAATGCGAATGTAGCGTTTAAAACAGTGTAAATTATCTAGTTAACATACTTCCTGACGCCGTATATCCATCGTAAACAGAGCAAGAAAACACGTGATTTGTAAAAAGAAATCGAATAAAATCGCCATTGCTGCGTACAACGAAAATATCTTAACAGCGGGCATCGATGACAGCGCTCCTGAAAATAAGGTTCCCAAATGTATGCTGTGCACTAAAATTTTCTTAAATGCAAAGAATCTACGCATAACTGTCTAAACAAAAAACTTGCATTCCAATACCAATGTTTCGATAACTGCAACGCTTCTTTAGCGACCTCGTCCACTGCCACAAGTGCATACATATGGCATCCAGTTTTAATTAAGGCTGTCAAAAGCTATTTTGTCCCCGATTAAGCTGTCATAGCATGTTTTATGTTTTGTATATACGTGACACTTTCAATTTTTCATGGCGATCTTGATCAACAAGCTACAGAAAAGCTTTGCCGAACCTAGACACGATCTTTAACAAAAACAAATGATGGCTTTGCCATACAGAAACACCAAATTCGAACGGTACAATCGAAGCCCAAAGCCCTACAAACAGATTTTGTTTTAAATATACGACAAATTGATGTTATGATTAACCGAGGAAAAACAGTAACTCCGAGCAGCTGATATTAGCATGCTCGGAATCACTTCACCATTAATTCACATCAAATTTGTTTACATGCCTACAAAATGACACTACTTACCGAGGAAAAAGCATAAAACTTCCGAGCAACTCGATATCAGCATGCTCGGAATCACTTCAACTATCCAAGCTAAAGGACTTAATGAACGAAAGCAACACCG
>JASANE010021112.1:0-87128 GCA_030248225.1 Trileptium ribeirensis
ATGGGCACAAATAAATGCAATGATCACCAGAGATAACGCAATACCCACACATAGGAGCCTAAACTTTAAAGCAGAACAATAGTGGGGCGACAATGGGGAGTGCAACGCGATGACAGCGACCTAAGCAGTACAGTAGAAGTAGGGCGTCGTAAGGAACAAATTAATTATAAAATGGAACGGCGCTCGGTGTCACTGTCTCCGACAGGCGCGAGTGATTCGTGACTCTGTGAGTAATGGTTGGCCAACCGACTTATGTGTATATCCCAAAATGGAGTCAGCGCGAAGTGATGGAAACCGAGATACCGAGAGGAGTGAGAGGAGGAGGAGCTGAGGATCTGAAGGAACTAAAAGAACCTAATGTACCTGATATGCCGGGTGAGAAATATGGGATATGGCCGTTCGGGTTCCGAGGCGATAAATCAGGCATCCGTGTCAGCGAATGACCCAAACGCTGGCACGTGTAACCCGTCTCAGGCGGCTGCATATCAGAGGAAACCTAGTGGACTTATGGATATGGAACCTAAGGAACTGATAGATAGACACTAATGGAATGGAACCTAGAAACACCGTTCGGAACTTCGGGGGCCGATTAATAGAGATCGCGTGTCAGGCGATGGCTCTAACGCCCACACGGCACAACCTGGTGAACCCGCGAATTTTTACAGTCATATTCAAAATTGTATGTATGTAGCGGAACCAGAAGATCCTGCGAGAAATTAGTGAACTCAATGGTACGTAATGGACTTGCGGATACCGAGAACCTAGTGGAACTTAACCTAGCGGAACCTAGCGGATGGAATGGAGTACCAGTACCCTAACGGAAGGGAACCGAAACCTAAGGATAATTGAACTTAACCTCGCCAAATACATTGGAATTATAAACAAGCTCACACCAAGTTCGGGCACCGTAGGCCCCTGTGACGTTTTTTTTTAAACCAACAAAGAAAAAGGTACAAGGAACCTGGTCAGATGCGATGGGCTTAATTAAACGGGTCGTTTGCAAAATATCCTAACTAGTTTCAAAATTCGGAATGTGTACCCCTAAATCTTCAAGGCCAGGCAGAGCCGTAGAGGACACTGGCCAGGACCACGTTGCCGAATCGTATTAATTTATATGTAGGATCGAACTCGTATAGAGCCCGATACCCGTAACATAGGGGCAGTGGGATCTGACCAGTCATTACGGTCTGAGTCTGTCATGGCCCGATCGAACCGGCAGGTGAACATGTGTGCGTTGGAATTCGATCACGGCACCTCCTGTAGAACCGGGAGTAGAACTGTGCCGCTCGTGAAAAGGGTTCCGACAAAACTGAGCCGAGTGCGAATGTATTTTGGTGTGGATGATCATGGCAGTCGAGGCGAGACGATGAGCCTAATTCTGAACGGTGAGAATTGGAGTTTGGAACCCGGGCAAAACGAGCGTGAACGACCGCTAGCGCGTAAGCTCAAATACTTATCAATTGTGACACCTATGGTACCCGATAACGTGAAGCGCCCGGCGAGGCGATCGGATAGGTGGACGAACGGCGAGGACGATAATGCTACTTAAGTAAACGAGAAAATTGATTGAACAACCGGTCTCGACGGACGTAATCGAACGGACATGCGGCTACACCTAGATCATTGTGAATTAGACCGATTTGGGAGCCCGCTGGACCCCGCCGCCGGGAGGCCAGCAATCCTAGTCGAAAATCTTGAAACAGTGCTAGGCGCGCACAAACTAATGCACAACACAATCTTGATCTCGCGCGGCTAAGGGGTTGGGAGGTACTGGAAGAAAAAGTCAAGTTCAGTCTACAGGGGACTTTTTCCCAACGAGGGAGCATTCGATAATATTACTGGTTGCGGAGTCCCGAATTCCCGCACCCACTATAACTTTAGACCCCCAAACTCCTCGGCTATTCATTCATACCCCCCTCAACTACGCGCCCCAAATAGAAACCTAGCAAGGCCTAATTTATCGAAAATTATGGTGCTGTGAGAAAAGCATTGCAGTGCCCACATTGTGGGGTCTCACTATAATTGGAGCGTAATTCCCATACTGATCTCAATATCACGGTATTGCTGCCTCCCAGGGCTCAAACGTGTTCCCGTCTCGTTCTTGCGCGCTGTGAGCCGGGATCCTCGCATGGTGGAGGCCTGCGAAGGCTTATTGGAATTAGTTGCCCGGTGTTAAGCTCACTGAGTATTACCCGAGGCCATCAGCTGATATACCGTTTCGGGTCCTTCAAATTGCCCAGCATGCCGAGGGAGCGTAGACACCAAATTTATGCCCTTTTTTGTCACATGACGCGTACGGGGATTTCAGGTCAGCCTTATTACCTGTGAGCAGGCTTAGGGGATGACCCTCCTCAGTGGGACCCATACCTCTAAACACGTGGGCCGGTCGTAAATCTCAAGGCCGAACACCCTCATAAACTCGCCGGCGGCTGCTGCGCTAACGGTTTCCCCATCGCAGACCCGGGGCCGCAGAATAAGTCCAAAGCCGGGGCCGGGGCGCCACGGCGAAAATTAAGCGTGGTGCAGCTGGGAACTGGTCCTAGTACGTAATACATCTGTGTACTATTCAAACTGCTTTGTCGAGGCATTTCACATTCTTGCGGCTTCTTCCCTTTGTGCAAAATAGTATAATTCAGAACGGAGGCATTGAGATAGTTGGTTACGTGTGCTCTGTATCGCAACCTCATACAATAATGCAATATCTAAATACGTGATTATTACCCAGATTTGCAGAACTCATAGGAATTCCCATGAAATTTTCGTGGCAATGGCAATTGAAAACCATTCCCATAAAAAGCCATAAGACGGACGCTAACTTGTGTTATTTAGTCCGTTTTCCGACTACTTCCAGCATCAATAATATCCTGCATACGCCAAATTTAGCGGTGAAATATTGCCTTAGACTATAACCACCGCAATCAAATGAAAATACACATTCCGTCAAATTAACTTTGTGGCGGACGAAAGCAAAACAAATACAAGTTTATATATAATTGTCCTTCCCAGATGTGCCACTTGTAAAAATTCCCTTTTCTAATAATCACACACAGTATTTGCGATACTCCGCGCCTTCCGGTACCAAAATCGTAATCTTGTTGAACCTTTGCCGAAACGTCCGACCACGTGAAGTCAGGCCGAATTTGCATGTTTAGTTTCATGTTGAGAAGAACGCATGAGTGCTCTGGAATGCGCTTATCATCTGAAAATAAGTAAGTCTTACAAATTGAACTCCGTCGATTGATTTTGTAACAAACCTGCAAAACGAAATGTTAAGTTGAGAATTAATTATCGCAGACTTTATAGACGTTGTATGACAGGTGGCCTACTGTTCGGAGCAGCCATTTATCGTAATCTTCTCTGTCTTAGCCAATAATTAAATTTATATTTGGAAAAACGGACGACCGAAAATTCTCTAAAGACAACCACCTACACCAATAGCGAAATACCGCCCATTGAACAAACGCAAGATTTATTAATTTAAACTTTCGCACTGTGCAAAATATTTGACTACACATCAACGCATAAATGCGTCACTCTGAAATACAACCAAACAGACAAAAAAATCGAAAGTAAAGATAAAAATAATCTATTTGCTCCGGTAAAGGGTACTAAAATGAAGTAAAAACGTTTATTTTGCCCTCTGACCCTCTAACTTTGTGGGCGCCATACCCTGTCCCCATGGAACCATGGGTCATAGAGCGAAACAAACACCGGCAATAAGTTTCTCATGCCCGAAAAACAATAAACGGAGGTTTCTTCACAGCCGCCCAGGATGTCAAAACAAATTTTCGAATTTTTGGGTAGAGGAACCATAGGGGCACCATACCTCAAACCCCATAACTATCAAGAACTGGGGCCTTAATATGAAAACAAAAAAGATGCATATGGCATTTATCATTTTGCTATGAAATAAAATGAACCAAAGAAAAATTCGAAAGTTAAGATAAAAATAACCTTAATTTTGTGAAGGGTACTGAAATGGGGTAAAAACCGTCATTTTTGACCCGACACCCAAAACCAGCCCCAATCAAAAAACGCTCGGGGCGTATCAGCTGACCACCCTCACAACTGGGGGTCAGAACTAACCCCCACGAAATGAGGGGCACCCAAGCACAATGCCAGTTCGAATGAGCCCAAGATCATGAAAATCGGTTAAGACGTTACCGAGTTATGGCCGATCACACACAGACAGACAGACAGACAGAATTTAAAAGATTTCATTCCTGCCAACACCCCAATGTCCACTACGTTCTGATAAGCATAGTCAAATTTGTTTCACTTTTAACAGTGGTTAATGCTTTTATTATTTAGAGTCCAGCACTAATATTTCATGCTTCTTCAATAATTTTCAATGTGTTCATGGTGAGCGAACCCGATTTTATAGAATTAAAATGTTACATTTTAGCCTCTCCATAGAATGGCTGCCATGCCCTCTGCCAAATTTTGGGTTGCAAAAATATAGCTGGCACCACAAATAACCGCTGTAACAAAAACGATTATAAAAAAATTCAAAGGCTCTGCTTACATTTTCATTATTTATGACACTCTAAGCAAAATAAACTGTGGTCCACAAATTAGCATTTCCAGCAGAGCAAATACAACGATACACCTGTTGTAACTGTATGGAAAACGCTATAAAATGTTTTACTAGTGCCCAATTCACCAACAAGGAAGATTCCCCAGGCATTTTCGGTTCCTAAAGTTGGAAGCCGGCTTGTCCAAAATGGGAAACGGCCTATCAGAGGTGCATCAAGCTCACAGAGGTTCCATCCCAGTTCATGCCCACAGGTGCATTTTGGTTCCACCACTTTCAGACCCCGGTTCTTTTTACTGCGGCTAAAAATTGCCAAATTTCTGACAGTTGGGCTAAAAATACTCAAATTTTTCGCTGAAAAATATCAAAATTCTCCTCTGCAAGTCTTAAAGTATTCCTTGTTACATTGTTGAAGTGGGTCGTTAAATTACATATATATGTTGTGGTTCAAACAACTAACAAGCAAAAGAGAATGATTTATTACAAGAAAAAGAAACAGTCTATATACAGTATAGAACGAGAAATATTGCATCAGCCTTGCTATACAATATGCATAATTAGGCGTGGTAATGTTTGGTGAGCATCTTGTCATTTTCATGTTGTTACATCATCTTGACACGTTGGCAAAGAAATAGTTCCTACGAATACTTCCCCTCTAGATGACAGTCGATATCGAATCCGGAAACTTGACATTTCCGAGAAAATCGTCGAAGCTGGCCATCCACTGCGGATGTCGCAGAAGTTGTCGGATCGTTGTCGATGAAGGTAGGCTTGAGGCGGTCGATAGAAACTACTTCATTACCTTCCAAACTTGTCAATGGTGAAATGTTTGACGTTTCGCTTGATGACTCGGAAACGCCCATGGTCAGAAAATGTAGAGGCTTACCCGGGATAGCATAGTGTCGCAAGAAAACGAAGGCTGATCGCTGAAGCGACGAAGGGACGTATGATGGTCGTTCAACCGATCGAGTAGAAGTTGGTTGGAGATTTTGACACATTGAACACCGTAAACGATCAGCAAATGATGTGGGATAATAGGGATTGGTTGAGAGGACGTAAAGGAATCAGTTTACACCGGGAAGTCGAATTAGCCAACCATAAACCATTTCAGCTGTTGTTGCATTGATGTCTTCCTTGATTGTTGATCGGATACCAAGGAGCGCCAAAGGCAAAACTTCCGTCCAGCGTTGGGTATTGTCGTGAGCTTTGAGAGCAGCTTTAAGTTGACGATGAAGTCGCTCCCAGCCATCCCATTAGCCATCGGATGATAAGCTGTCGTTCGAAAGTGACTAACTCCCAATAGACGAGTAAGTTTGGCGAATAATGAGGATTCGAACTGACGACCGCGATCGGTGGTAATATAAGTCGGCACTCCAAAATGAGATACCCAACCGAACACCAGGGCTTTGGCGACGGCCTCCTTTGTAATGTTGGCGATTGGAATTGCTTCGGGCCAACGGGAAAATTGATCGACAATAGTTAGAAGGTACGCTTGACCATCCGAAGGAGGAGAACGGACCAACAATATCAACATGAATGTGATCGAATCGGCGATCAGTAGGTTGAAACTGATCGAGGGGTGAAATCGTATGGCGGCTGATTTTGGTTCGCTGACACTCGAGACACGTTTTGGCCCATCGACGGACATCTTGATTGATTCCGGGCCACACAAATCGTTGCGTGACCAAGCGTTGTGTCGCTCGTATGCCAGGATGAGAAAGGGAATCCAAACTGTCGAAAGCAGCTCGGCGAAACGACACTGGCAGCCAGGGACGAGCAACACCAGGTTGATACGTCGCACATGATCGGGCGAGAGCACATAGGAACGACAACTGACTTTAATTGAAGCGATGAGTCGTTTGCGTGCTGTAGCAAACAATCGGTAGACTGCTCATCGGCGAGAAGATTGTAGTCGATTCCAACCGAAGTAGCATGGACTCGGGACAATGCATCGGCTGCTTGATTGCTTGCACCTTTGATATGGCGGATGTCAGTTGTGAATTCGGCTATAAACGATAGATGACGCAGCTCGCGAGGGGATTGCCGCTCCGATTGAGTTCGAAGCGCAAAAGTTAGTGGTTTGTGATCGGTGAGCACAAAGAACTGACGCCCTTCGACCATGTGTCGGAAATGACGGATTGCCAGGTAGATTGCCAGCAGTTCTCGACCGAACGTGCTATACTTGACCTCTGCGGGTGACAGCTTTTTGGAGAAGAACGACAGTGGTTCGAAAACGCCGTTGTGCTCTTGTTGAAGCACTGCGCCAACAGCTACATCAGATGCGTACGAAGATGATGTTGAGGGAGGCATCGGGATGTGGATGTGTTAACATTGACGCGTTGGCCAAAGCTTTTGTTTGCAGGCAACGAATGCAGCAGACGATGTTTCGCACCGAGGAATGTTGTTGTGCCCGGCTTCAGCATTACGAGTAAGGTTAGTTGGCGGGGAAGTTATTTCGGCACATTTAGGAATAAAACGATGATAAAAGTTCAGCATTCCGAGGAATTCTTGCAGCTTTTTCACAATATCCGGTTGAGGGAATTCTTGAACTGCTTGAACTTTGGACTCGAGAGGGCGAATTCCACTGTTGTCGACAAAATGTCCAAGAAATTCGAGGAATGTTTCGCCGAATTGACATTTTTGGGGATTGATCGTCAATCCGAAATCGTCGAGGCGTTGGAACAGCTGTTCGAGATGTTGCTGATGGTCGTCGTGAGTTTTGCTGGCCACTAAGATGTCGTCAAGGTAGGCATAGCAGAAGTCCAAACCACGGATAATTTGATCGATGAACCGCTGAAACGTTTGAGCGGCATTGCGGAGACCAAAAGGCATTCGAACATACTCGAAGAGACCAAACGGTGTGACGATTGCTGTCTTGGGAATGTCTTCGTCGGCCACTGGAATTTGATGATAGGCTCGAACCAAATCCACCTTCGAGAAAATCGTCTTGCCAGCCAAAGACGCGGTGAAATCTTGGATGTGAGGAATGGGATTCCGATCCGGGATCGTTGAATTGTTGAGTGCTCTGTAGTCACCGCATGGACGCCAGTCACCGTTTTTCTTGGGGACCAAGTGCAATGGCGAGGAGAACAACTCGATGATGGCCGGATAATGCCCAATTCGAGCATGTAATCGAATTCGTCTTTGGCAATCTTGAGTTTGCCTGGAGGCAGTCGACGAGGACGGCTGTGAACAGGCGGGCCTTTTGTTTTGATATGATGACGTACCGAGTGACGAAGGTTGTTGGTGAAACTGGTGGGACTGGTGATGCGAGGGGAATTCCTTCAGGATTCGAGAGTACTGCGATGTACCGTGAGGGTCGAAGATAGCAAGCTGCCTGGACTGGACGTCGGCATGGATACCTTGAATTGACACCCGGGTTATCCCATCATGCAGGCGAAGTCGCTTGACGTCAGGAACGAGGTCGAAATGCGAAAGGAAATCTACGCCAAGGATTGAATGACTGACGTCGGCAATGACGAATACCCATCGTAGAATTCGCTTGACACCGAAATCCAACGTGAGAGAACGGGTTGTCGTATTGTGCGGGTTGTCGTATTGTTCGCCGCTTGCAGTTGTGGGGTCGATTGAGGACGGCGTCGATCAACCGCGGAGGCTTTGAGGACACTGACCTGTGCGCCGGTGTCGATGAGAAACCGATGCCCAGAACCCGGTCCACGACAAAGAAAAGACGGTTGAGAGAGGCGGGAGCACTCGTCGTGGCTAATGTCCCGCGTTGCCGTTTCCCGACATCGAACACGGGGATCGACATTTCGTTGCAGATGACCCAAATTTCGCATGATACCAGCACACGCCATCTTGCCGTTGACCTTGTCGAGATTGACTGCGCGGCCTTGCTCGGGATTGAGACACTTCGACGCCCTCGGTGGTTAAATGACAACGAAGATACCATTCGTCGAAGACTTTGAACCTCTGCCCGCAAGGACTGGATCTCGGTTGATACCGGTGGATCGCTCGTCATGGCTGACACGGAGGAATCGCTCGTCATGGTCGGGCTCGCCAATGTTGTGGTTGATACAATCGGCGACGCCACCTCCATGACTTTATCCGCCAATGTTGCCGCTGCTTCAAGGGTCGGGCTGTCTGCTGCCGTGATCACCATTTGAACATGGGTTGGCAGACGCTGGAGAAACAGCTGACGAAGGATTGAATCGTCGAGGGGATGAAGAATGCGAACCGAGCAGCTGACGCATGTGGCGGAGGAGTTGACTCGGTTTTCGATCGCCAAGCTCTTCAGCGTTGAGTAGCTATCGAACTCGTCGTTGGTCGGATGCCGAAAGTCGTCGAACGAGTTGTTCTCGAAGCACATCGTATGGGTTGTCGCTCGGCGGATTGATGAGAAGATCTCGCACTTCTGTCGCATGCTCAGGCGCCAGGGACCCGACGACGTAGTAGAACTTTGTTTGTTGCGTCATAATGGCACGGGTAGCGAACTGGGCCTCGACCTGGGCAAACCACAATTCTGGATCGGCAGGCCAAAACGGGGCAACTTGATCGTCGCGGCTGAAACGATCGCTTGATCAGGGCCTTGCATTGACACGGACTGACTTGACTCTTTGCGAGGATCGATCGACATGACAACTGACCCAACGAGGATTCGCCGGATTCAAACGAATCGAAACGAACACACTCGCAAACGGCACGGCTTGTTGCGCAACCGGAGTAATCGACACGGCTCGATTGAATCGAACGGTTGATCAGAGGACTTGCTTGACTCGAACGGTAGATTTCGGCAAACGGACCATGAATTGATCGTCAAAACGGAACGGCTTGCAAGCAGCTGACGTACCACAAAACACAAAACTATGAAAACCAAGTTGTTGAAAAAACAAACAAAGTCGGCTGTTAGAGTAGAACCGGCGACCTAACCGATGGAAGTCAAACGCCGTACCAATAAGCCAAACTACAGTTGATGAAAGAAAACAAAACGTTGAACCATCACGTCGGGTTCACCAATGTTGTGGTTCAAACAACTAACAAGCAAGAGAGAATGATTTATTACAAGAAAGAAGCAGTTTATATACAGTATAGAACAAGAAATATTGCATCAGCCGTATTGCATCAGCCTTGCTATACAATATTCATAATTAGGCATAGTAATGTTTGTGAGCATATTTTCATTTTCATGTTGTTACATCTTCAGTTGTTACATCATCTTACACGTTGGCAAGAAAATAGTTCCTACACATATTTGACGTTTTCTCTAACAGCTACAGTATTTTATGATCTTTTCAGTTCAACTGGGTAAGCCCCAAGTTATGCAGGGGGAAATTGCAGCGTAAACTATTTTCAGCTCACCCAGTTCTGAACTGGTTCATGCCTCCAGGTATATTTTTGTTGGTATGTAGAGAGTATGGGACCGAGGAAACCCAGTTCAGAAGCCAAAGGTAAAATTTTGGTTGAGTTGACAAGCAGATATCCATCAAACACATCTGTTGATGAGTAAACATATTAATGACAGCTATAGATAATACCACGATCAACCCGTTTCACCCTCGCTTGCGTTACGACATATATATTTTTATTGCATAGACAGTATTTAATGAACATATAACAAAAGTTAAAACAAACAGTATAAGCTTAAACACTTGCATCAAAAAGCGTAGTAATGCTAGAAGAAAATGAAATGGCAAAAAAGCAATTAAAATTATCTTTTACTGTATTGCTTCAATCGAGTGAGTCGAGTAATTGGGTTAAGTAGCAATGCACGATATACGAGAATTTTTACGTGCCACAACGCCAATACGGCGACTGCCTTCAGACTAAAAATATTTTATAATTAACATCTTTTTCAAGAGCATAAAAATAAATTAATCAAATTTTGAGTAATACACCAGCGAAAAAAGTAAAAACTACGATCCCCTGAAGTATTCCCGTAAAATGTTGACTACTAGAAACCTTACTAGAAAATTGGTTACCGAATCTGCTTCAATAAGGCCCAATTCTTGTAACAAGTTGTAACTATAGTGAACGTACCACCATTATTAAAGATTAACAAGATATAGCTAAATATATCTTTATCCATGATTATGGTGTAGTTAAGCCTTGATACATGTCAGTTAATTTCCAGCAAACCCGCAACTGTGGCAATATTAATGGAGATCCGACTAAAACAAAAACATTTAATGCCCGTATTATACACCTTGTAATAAAAAAGCCCACAATCTTTCGTATAAGAGGAAATAGCAGAACCATTTTATCAAATAGGGCTGCAATAATGTAATTCAGGGAAACATCAGGTGGTCACTACTAAAAGCGAACTAAAATCATAATATAACACACAAATTCTATTAGCCCATTGTATAGCCAATCAATGTACAATAAACCCAAACCTAGGTTAGTGCAGACCTAAGCTTTATAATTACTTAACCACAAGTATTTCACCTGTTAAAACCTAAAGGAGAATTTGCTGTTAATGAAATTTTGAAAGATCGTGACGGTTCATATATTTCATGTTTTATCCATCGTATTCGTATGTGGCAAGATTGTTTTTTGTAATTTGCTAACAAGACGTTTTTCCACGTAATTTGCCCTTTAACGGTTTTTTAATGAAAGATGAGACTCTGTCCCACATTAGAAGAAAAAATTTGCATTGAAGCAAATGCGTTCACAAATAGCTCCCATTGAAAATGATCTTTCAGCCAACATCTGAAGAACGTTAAGTAAAATGCCCTGGATCGTTTCCACAGTCTAAAATTAAAAAATTGGCAAGACGAATCTATTCCTAACAATTGGTTATTGGCGTTAATTTTGCCTCTTTGCATTAAAAAGAGTGACACCACCACCACCTCATCCTTTTTAGAGTCGATTGGTTCTATCGCCTGCGCAACGGGTTCGACTGTACCATGATTTCAGCTCGTTTCTCCATTTTATCCCTGTGTTGGTGTCCTCTTTTCGCAGACCCATCAATCGCGTATCTTTTTCCACCACCTCTTCCAGTTCTTCTTGGGTCTTCCACGTGGTGCTATCCCTCGGAGTTTTACACCTGCGGCCATTTTCGTTATTCCACTCGTCCTTCGCTGCATATGACTGTACCACCGCAGCCTTCGATTTGCAGCTCTATTTCCAGCGCCATAAGGCCGAGTGTGGCTGCAACCTCCTCACTACGTTTCCTGTCTTCTTCTCCCACCGGGTCGTCCACCGCATCATCTTTCTGTCGGTTGTGAGTAGAGGAGCGGCAGCTTCTTTCGTGAGTGCCCGACATTCGGAGACATCGGCAAGCACTGGCCGGTATACCGCGTGGTATACCTTTACGCGTACTTTGGCCGGCAGTCGCTTGTCAGGTAGCAAGCTGGCGAGCTCTTTCCATTTCATCCAAGCTGCCTGACTTCGAGCCCTGGCGGCTCGCTTAACATCGGCCCTGTAGTCGATTGTGTCTCCGAGATATGTGAACCTGTCCACAATATCGAACTTTTTGTCGTCAACGTGGAGTTCAGTGTCAGGACGAGTAGGATGTTGGCATTCGCGACATGTAAAGTTGACGTTTGAACGAGGGCGCGCTCGGAGGCCGGAACATCGAAAGTGCACCCACTTTCCACAGCGATGACACAGTAGATTTGTCGGGCGAATTCGCCGTGAGTACTGGCGTTCGTCACGGCTCCATATTGTCCCTCACATTATTTAATTACGTCATTGACTGAGTTCTGCAGAACAGCAGAATTGGGGGGGGGTAGATTTGTTTCCATCTGGTAGAGGATAGTCATTGGAATTAGACTTTGCAGACGACATTGCTCTATTTGCTGAGTCAAAAGATGACACGCCTAATGACTAGCGGTTCTACGGAAACAGCGTGTCCGTCGTCTAACGTCAATGTTTCAACACCAAAATACTATATTGCTGCATGCCTATTGTACCTTGAGTTACTTTGAATCGGTCAGTCACCGAAGCGACCGCTTCGATAGTTGTGACATAAACGCCCTGACGGGTCCTTTGTATGATATTTGTGTAAAAGTCGGCAAAGCACATTGCATCTTATTTTGTTTATGGGTACAAACTTTAGCGTCAGCGTGGTATATCACTAAATACAAAAGCTAAAGTTTTTTATGACGCATGCGTTCACTCTGTTCTACTGTATGGTTGTGAAACATGGCAATTAAAGAGCCGTACAATGATGTAGTCGGTGCTCGGACATAACTGTTGGTGCAGTGTTTGAATATGTAGCCAATTAGATCGTGCTTCAAATGTGGAAATTTCGCGTCGTTTCACGCTTTCATGAACAAATCAGTTCTGTCATTATTGGGAGGAAGCTTCGTTGGTTGGGGCATGTTTTACATGTGGATGACCGGGGTTGGGGTTTCGAGGTTTTCATACCTGTAGGTATACTTTACTGGATAAAGACCGTTTGGTGTAGTCGGGGGGGCGAAGTGGGGGGGTGGGGGGGTGGTTAGTGGGTAGGAGGGTAGGGGGTGGGGATGTGGTTATGTTTGAGGAGTTTTTGGGGTTTGCCGCAGCTCGAGAAAGAGAGAGGTAAAGCGATTTTGGTTCCGGTTTTTATAAGAATATCTCATTAAAACATTTGTTGATAATTATGGTGTGATGAAGTTATACTAATAATACCACGGGATCATGCTACCCGCTTATGACGCAGGGTTCGCTTATGTATACTACATCATACGTACTTTTTATTGTATTGAGTGTGATTTAATAGATGGACATGTGAGAACACTCTCTTAGTTCTCAAGTCTACAAATCCGCGTATCCACAAACTTCTGGATGTGTAAAATAGCTGCTACAAGCATCGACCTGGCTTTGATTTTAACAAACTCCTGCATGTTATTATGAAAGATTCGTGCTAAATTATATGCCCTACTTACGTTTTACACGGCAAATTGGTTATTTAATCCTTTCTTTTGCTTGGTTGTATTGGAGCTTGATCATTGTATAATATATATTACATATGTTTGGACTACAGGATAAAGCAAAAAAAACGTGGAAAATTTCAAACAAAATTTTTAAACCGGAATTCCGGTTCCGGTATGGTTTTTGCCCTTTGCCGGAACCGCAACCGGAACACGATTTTCGCCGGAACCGGAACCGGAATTCCGGTTACTCCCTGATAGACACGTATGTATAATGTCTAGTAAGCTATTACTCATTTTGTGAATTCTTCGAGTGAAAAAAGATTTTCGTTGATCCACAAATTTTACTGTGCATACGTGTGTGAACGCTGTGGGTAATCTATATCCAACACACATATTCTGTTGTGATTGCAAGGACATATGAACCGCGACGAGAAGAAATTGGCAGTAGAATCGGCTACGCAGCTGATGGTGTTGTGAAGTCGTTCGGATTTGTAGACTTGAGAACTAAGAGAGTGTTCTCAATGTCCATCTATTAAATCACATCATTACCATAGTAGGTACGTATGATGTATTATATATAAGCTAATTCTGCGTCATTAAGCTTGTAGCATGATCCCGTGTTATCATTAGTATAATATCAATAATTATGATCTATTGTTTTAATTAGGTTTTATTATAAATATCGTAAGCTATGTCGCTTTACTTTTTTACTTTTTCGCGCTGCGGCTTAAACTCCAAATGACTGCCTGCAAACATTCTAATCACAGTTTTCTATTGGTTCCTATTCTGCGCTAGTTCACTGAAGTCATGTTCTCCATTGGGTCATTTGCGTCGCCGAATACGCCGCCGGTCTTTTCCAGTTGTATCGTACATGCATGAGAAAGCTTGAAATGCCAACGCTGGTCATCCACATGTAAAACATGCCCCAACCAACGAAGCTTTCTCCCACTAATTACAGAATGATTTGTTCACGAATGCGTGAAACGACGCGAAATTTCCACATTTGAAGCACGATCTAATTGGCTAATATTCAAACAGCTGCACCAACAGTTATGTTCGAGCACCGACTACATCATTGTACGGCTCTTTAATTGCCATGTTTCACAACCATACAGTAGAACAGAGTGAACGCATGCGTCATAATAAACTTTGGCTTTTGTATTTAGTGATATACCACGCCGACGCCAAAGTTTGTACCATAACAAATTAATATGCAATGCGCTTTGCCGACTTTTACACAAATATCATCAAAGGACCCGTCACGGGCGTTTATGTCACAACTATCGGAGCGGTCGCTTCGGTGACTGACCGATTCAAAGTAACTCAAGGTACAATAGGCATGCAGCAATATAGTATTTTGGTGTTTGAAACATTGACTGTCAGACCAACGGAACTTGCTGTTTCCGCTAGACTGCTAGTCATTAGTGGCGTGTCATCTTTTGACTCAGCAAATAGAGCAATGTCGTCTGCAAAGTCTAATTCCATGACACGTCTATCAGATGGAAACAAATCTACCCCCCCCCAATTCTGCTGTTCTGCAGAACTCAGTCAATGACGTAATTAAATAATGTGAGGGACAATATGGAGCCGTGACGAACGCCAGTACTCACGGCGAATTCGCCCGACAAATCTACTGTGTCATCGCTGTGGAAAGTGGGTGCACTTTCGATGTTCCGGCCTCCGAGCGCGCCCTCGTTCAAACGTCAACTTTACATGTCGCGAATGCCAACATCCTACTCGTCCTGACACTGAACTCCACGTTGACGACAAAAAGTTCGATATTGTGGACAGGTTCACATATCTCGGAGACACAATCGACTACAGGGCCGATGTTAAGCGAGCCGCCAGGGCTCGAAGTCAGGCAGCTTGGATGAAATGGAAAGAGCTCGCCAGCTTGCTACCTGACAAGCGACTGCCGGCCAAAGTACGCGTAAAGGTATACCATGCGTGTATCCGGCCAGTGCTTGCCTATGTCTCCGAATGTTGGGCACTCACGAAGGAAGCTGCCGCTCCTCTACTCACAACCGACAGAAAGATGATGCGGTGGATGACCGGTGTGCGATAAGAAGACAGGAAACGTAGTGAGGAGGTTGCAGCCACACTCGGCCTTATGGCGCTGGAAATAGAGCTGCAAATTCGAAGGCTGCGGTGGTACAGTCATATGCAGCGAAGGACGAGTGGAATAACGAAAATGGCCGCAGGTGTAAAATTCCGAGGGATAGCACCACGTGGAAGACCCAAGAAGAACTGGGAAGAGGTGGTGGAAGAAGATACGCGATTGATGGGTCTGCGAAAAGAGGACATCCAACACAGGGATAAATGGAGAAACGAGCTGAAATCATGGTACAGTCGAACCCGTTGCGCAGGCGATAGAACCAATCGACTCTAAAGGATGAGGTGGTGGTGGTGTCAACTTTTTTATGAAGAGGCAAAATTAACGCCAATAACCAATTGTTAGGAATAGATTCGTCTTGCCAATTTTTTAATTTTAGACTGTGGAAACGATCCAGGGCATTTTACTTAACGTTCTTCAGATGTTGGCTGAAAGATCATTTTCAATGGGAGCTATTTGTGAACGCATTTGCTTCAATGCAAATTTTTTCTTCTAATGTGGGACAGGTCTCATCTTTATCAAGAAAACCGTTAAAGGGCAGATTACGTGGAGGAAGTCTTGTTAGCAAATTACAAAAATAATCTTGCCACATACGAATACGATGGATAAAACATGAAATATATGAACCGTCACGATCTTTCAAAATTTCATTAACAGCAAATTCTCCTTTAGGTTTTAACAGGTGAAATACTTGTGGGTTAAGTAGATTATAAAGCTTAGGTTTGCAGCCAACCCTAGGTTTGGGTTTATTGTACATTGATGAAGGATATAGCAATGGGCTAATAGAATTTGTGTGTTATACTAGGATTTTAGTTCGCTTTTAGTAGTGACCAACTGATGTTTCCCTGAATTACATTATTGCAGCCCTATTCGATAAAATGGTTCTGCTATTTCTCTTATACGAAAGATTGTGGGCTTTTTTATGACAAGGTGTATAATACGGGCATTAAATGTTTCGTCGAGTCGGATCTCCATTAATATTGCCACAGTTGCGGGTTTGCTGGAGTTTAACTGACACGTATCGAGGCTTAACTACACCATAATCATGGATAAATATATTTAGCTATATCTTGTTAATCTTTAATAATGGTGGTACGTTCACTACAACGTTGTTACAAGAATTGGGCCTTGATTGAAGCAGATTCGGTAACCAATTTTCTAGTAAGGTTTCTAGTAGTCAACATTTTACGGGAATACTTCAGGGGATCGTTGTTTTTACTTTTTTCGCTGGTGTACTACTCAAAATTTGATTAATTTATTTTTATGCTCTTGAGACGTTAATTATAAAATATTTTAGTCTGAAGGCAGTCGCCGTATTGGCGTTGTGGCACGTAAAAATTCTCTCGCATATCGTGCATTGCTACTCAACGAATTACTCGATGACTCGATTGAAGCAATACAGGTAAAGATAATTTTAATTGCTTTTTTGCCATTTCATTTTCTTCTAGCATTACTACGCTTTTTGATGCAAGTGTTTAGCTTATACTGTTTGTTTTAACTTTTGTTACATGTTCATGAAATACTGTCTATGCAATAAAAATATATATGTCGTAACGCAAGCGAGGGTGAAACGGGTTGATCGTGGTATTATGTATAGCTGTCATTAATATGTTTACTCATCAACAGATGTGTTTGATGGATATCTGCTTGTCAACGGAACCAAAATTTTACCTCTGGCTTTGAGCTGGGTTGCCCCGGTTCCTTGACTTCTTCATACCAGCAAAAGTATACCTGGAGGCATGAACCAGTTCAGAACTGGGTGAGCTGAAAATAGTTGACGCGCAATTTCCCCCGGATAACTGGGGCTTACCCAGTTGAACTGAAAAGATCATAAAATACTGTAGCTGTTAGAGAAAACGTCAAATATGTGTAGGAACTATTTTCTTGCCAACGTGTCAAGATGATGTAACAATGAAGATGTAACAACATGAAAATGACAATATGCTCACAAACATTACTATGCCTAATTATGAATATTGTATAGCAAGGCTGATGCAATACGGCTGATGCAATATTTCTCGTTCTATACTGTATATAAACTGCTTCTTTCTTGTAATAAATCATTCTCTCTTGCTTGTTAGTTGTTTGAACCACAACATTGGTGAACCCGACGTGATGGTTCAACGTTTTGTTTTCTTTCATCAACTGTAGTTTGGCTTATTGGTACGGCGTTTGACTTCCATCGGTTAGGTCGCCGGTTCTACTCTAACAGCCGACTTTGTTTGTTTTTTCAACAACTTGGTTTTCATAGTTTTGTGTTTTGTGGTACGTCAGCTGCTTGCAAGCCGTTCCGTTTTGACGATCAATTCATGGTCCGTTTGCCGAAATCTACCGTTCGAGTCAAGCAAGTCCTCTGATCAACCGTTCGATTCAATCGAGCCGTGTCGATTACTCCGGTTGCGCAACAAGCCGTGCCGTTTGCGAGTGTGTTCGTTTCGATTCGTTTGAATCCGGCGAATCCTCGTTGGGTCAGTTGTCATGTCGATCGATCCTCGCAAAGAGTCAAGTCAGTCCGTGTCAATGCAAGGCCCTGATCAAGCGATCGTTTCAGCCGCGACGATCAAGTTGCCCCGTTTTGGCCTGCCGATCCAGAATTGTGGTTTGCCCAGGTCGAGGCCCAGTTCGCTACCCGTGCCATTATGACGCAACAAACAAAGTTCTACTACGTCGTCGGGTCCCTGGCGCCTGAGCATGCGACAGAAGTGCGAGATCTTCTCATCAATCCGCCGAGCGACAACCCATACGATGTGCTTCGAGAACAACTCGTTCGACGACTTTCGGCATCCGACCAACGACGAGTTCGATAGCTACTCAACGCTGAAGAGCTTGGCGATCGAAAACCCAGTCAACTCCTCCGCCACATGCGTCAGCTGCTCGGTTCGCATTCTTCATCCCTCGACGATTCAATCCTTCGTCAGCTGTTTCTCCAGCGTCTGCCAACCCATGTTCAAATGGTGATCACGGCAGCAGACAGCCCGACCCTTGAAGCAGCGGCAACATTGGCGGATAAAGTCATGGAGGTGGCGTCGCCGATTGTATCAACCACAACATTGGCGAGCCCGACCATGACGAGCGATTCCTCCGTGTCAGCCATGACGAGCGATCCACCGGTATCAACCGAGATCCAGTCCTTGCGGGCAGAGGTTCAAAGTCTTCGACGAATGGTATCTTCGTTGTCATTTAACCACCGAGGGCGTCGAAGTGTCTCAATCCCGAGCAAGGCCGCGCAGTCAATCTCGACAAGGTCAACGGCAAGATGGCGTGTGCTGGTATCATGCGAAATTTGGGTCATCTGCAACGAAATGTCGATCCCCGTGTTCGATGTCGGGAAACGGCAACGCGGGACATTAGCCACGACGAGTGCTCCCGCCTCTCTCAACCGTCTTTTCTTTGTCGTGGACCGTAATTCTGGGCATCGGTTTCTCATCGACACCGGCGCACAGGTCAGTGTCCTCAAAGCCTCCGCGGTTGATCGACGCCGTCCTCAATCGACCCCACAACTGCAAGCGGCGAACAATACGACAACCCGCACAATACGACAACCCGTTCTCTCACGTTGGATTTCGGTGTCAAGCGAATTCTACGATGGGTATTCGTCATTGCCGACGTCAGTCATTCAATCCTTGGCGTAGATTTCCTTTCGCATTTCGACCTCGTTCCTGACGTCAAGCGACTTCGCCTGCATGATGGGATAACCCGGGTGTCAATTCAAGGTATCCATGCCGACGTCCAGTCCAGGCAGCTTGCTATCTTCGACCCTCACGGTACATCGCAGTACTCTCGAATCCTGAAGGAATTCCCTCGCATCACCAGTCCCACCAGTTTCACCAACAACCTTCGTCACTCGGTACGTCATCATATCAAAACAAAAGGCCCGCCTGTTCACAGCCGTCCTCGTCGACTGCCTCCAGGCAAACTCAAGATTGCCAAAGACGAATTCGATTACATGCTCGAATTGGGCATTATCCGGCCATCATCGAGTTGCTTCTCCTCGCCATTGCACTTGGTCCCCAAGAAAAACGGTGACTGGCGTCCATGCGGTGACTACAGAGCACTCAACAATTCAACGATCCCGGATCGGTACCCCATTCCTCACATCCAAGATTTCACCGCGTCTTTGGCTGGCAAGACGATTTTCTCGAAGGTGGATTTGGTTCGAGCCTATCATCAAATTCCAGTGGCCGACGAAGACATTCCCAAGACAGCAATCGTCACACCGTTTGGTCTCTTCGAGTATGTTCGAATGCCTTTTGGTCTCCGCAATGCCGCTCAAACGTTTCAGCGGTTCATCGATCAAATTATCCGTGGTTTGGACTTCTGCTATGCCTATCTTGACGACATCTTAGTGGCCAGCAAAACTCACGACGACCATCAGCAACATCTCGAACAGCTGTTCCAACGCCTCGACGATTTCGGATTGACGATCAATCCCCAAAAATGTCAATTCGGCGAAACATCCCTCGAATTTCTTGGACATTTTGTCGACAACAGTGGAATTCGCCCTCTCGAGTCCAAAGTTCAAGCAGTTCAAGAATTCCCTCAACCGGATATTGTGAAAAAGCTGCAAGAATTCCTCGGAATGCTGAACTTTTATCATCGTTTTATTCCTAAATGTGCCGAAATAACTTCCCCGCTAACGAACCTTACTCGTAATGCGAAGCCGGGCACAACAATTCCTTGGTGCGAAACATCGTCTGCTGCATTCGTTGCCTGCAAACAAGCTTTGGCCAACGCGTCAATGTTAACACATCCACATCCCGATGCCTCCCTCAACATCATCGTCGACGCATCTGATGTAGCTGTTGGCGCAGTGCTTCAACAAGAGCACAACGGCGTTTTCGAACCACTGTCGTTCTTCTCCAAAAAGCTGTCACCCGCAGAGGTCAAGTATAGCACGTTCGGTCGAGAACTGCTGGCAATCTACCTGGCAATCCGTCATTTCCGACACATGGTCGAAGGGCGTCAGTTCTTTGTGCTCACCGATCACAAACCACTAACTTTTGCGCTTCGAACTCAATCGGAGCGGCAATCCCCTCGCGAGCTGCGTCATCTATCGTTTATAGCCGAATTCACAACTGACATCCGCCATATCAAAGGTGCAAGCAATCAAGCAGCCGATGCATTGTCCCGAGTCCATGCTACTTCGGTTGGAATCGACTACAATCTTCTCGCCGATGAGCAGTCTACCGATTGTTTGCTACAGCACGCAAACGACTCATCGCTTCAATTAAAGTCAGTTGTCGTTCCTATGTGCTCTCGCCCGATCATGTGCGACGTATCAACTGGTGTTGCTCGTCCCTGGCTGCCAGTGTCGTTTCGCCGAGCTGCTTTCGACAGTTTACACTCCCTTTCTCATCCCGGCATACGAGCGACACAACGCTTGGTCACGCAACGATTTGTGTGGCCCGGAATCAATCAAGATGTCCGTCGATGGGCCAAAACGTGTCTCGAGTGTCAGCGAACCAAAATCAGCCGCCATACGATTTCACCCCTCGATCAGTTTCAACCTACTGATCGCCGATTCGATCACATTCATGTTGACATCGTCGGTCCGTTCCCTCCTTCGGATGGTCAAGCGTACCTTCTAACTATTGTCGATCGATTTTCCCGTTGGCCCGAAGCAATTCCAATCGCCAACATCACAGCTGATACCGTTGCCAAAGCCCTGGTGTTCGGTTGGGTATCTCATTTTGGAGTGCCGACTTATATTACCACCGATCGCGGTCGTCAGTTCGAATCCTCATTATTCGCCAAACTTACTCGTCTATTGGGAGTTAGTCACTTTCGAACGACAGCTTATCATCCGATGGCTAATGGGATGGTGGAGCGACTTCATCGTCAACTTAAAGCTGCTCTCAAAGCTCACGACAATACCCAACGCTGGACGGAAGTTTTGCCTTTGGCGCTCCTTGGTATCCGATCAACAATCAAGGAAGACATCAATGCAACAACAGCTGAAATGGTTTATGGTTCTTCAATTCGACTTCCCGGTGAAATGATTTCTACGTCCTCTCAACCAATCCCTGATCCCACATCATTTGCTGATCGTTTACGGTGTTCAATGCGTCAACTCCAACCAACTTCTACTCGATCGGTTGAACGACCATCATACGTCCCTTCGTCGCTTCAACGATCAGCCTTCGTTTTCTTGCGACACGATGCTATCCGGAAGCCTCTACAATCTCCGTATGATGGGCCGTTCCGAGTCATCAAGCGAAACGTCAAACATTTCACCATTGACAAGTTTGGAAGGAATGAAGTAGTTTCTATCGACCGCCTCAAGCCTACCTTCATCGACAACGATCCGACAACTTCTGCGACATCCGCAGTGGATGGCCAGCTTCGACGATCTCCCCGAAATGTCAAGTTTCCGGATTCGATATCGACTGTCATCTAGAGGGGGAGTATTGTAGGAACTATTTCCTTGCCAACGTGTCAAGATGATGTAACAACATGAAAATGACAATATGCTCACAAACATTACTATGCCTAATTATGCATATTGTATAGCAAGGCTGATGCAATATTTCTCGTTCTATACTGTATATAAACTGTTTCTTTCTTGTAATAAATCACTCTCTCTTGCTTGTTAGTTGTTTGAACCACAACATATATGTAATTTAACGACCCACTTCAACAATGTAACAAGGAATACTTTAAGACTTGCAGAGGAGAATTTTGATATTTTTCAGCGAAAAATTTGAGTATTTTTAGCCCAACTGTCAGAAATTTGGCAATTTTTAGCCGCACAAAAAGTACCGGGGTCTGAAGTGGTGGAACCAAAATGCACCTGTGGGCATGAACTGGGATGGAACCTTGTGAAGTCGATGTATCTGATAGGCCGTTTCCCATTTTGGACAAGCCGGCTTCCAACTTTAGGAACCGAAAATGCCTGGGGAATCTTCCTTGTTGGTGAATTGGGGACTTGTAATACATTTTATAGCGTTTTCCATACAGTTGCAACAGGTGTATCGTTGTATTTGCTCTGCTGGAAATGCTTATTTCTGTGGACCACAGTTTATTTTGCTTAGAGTGTCATAAATAATGAAAATGTAAGCAGAGCCTTTGAATTTTTTTATAATCGTTTTTGTTACAGCGGTTATTTGTGGTGCCAGCTATATTTTTGCAACCCAAAATTTGGCAGAGGGCATGGCAGCCATTCTATGGAGAGGCTAAAATGTAACATTTTAATTCTATAAAATCGGGTTCGCTCACCATGAACACATTGAAAATTATTGAAGAAGCATGAAATATTAGTGCTGGACTCTAAATAATAAAAGCATTAACCACTGTTAAAAGTGAAACAAATTTGACTATGCTTATCAGAACGTAGTGGACATTGGGTGTTGCAGGAATGAAATCTTTTAAATTCTGTCTGTCTGTCTGTCTGTGTGTGATCGGCCATAACTCGGTAACGTCTTAACCGATTTTCATGATCTTGGGCTCATTCGAACTGGCATTGTGCTTGGGTGCCCCTCATTTCGTGGGGGTTAGTTCTGACCCCCAGTTGTGAGGGTGGTCAGCTGATACGCCCCGAGCGTTTTTTGATTTGGGGCCTGGTTTCGGTGTCGGGTCAAAATGAGGTTTTTTACCCCATTTTAGTACCCTTCACGGAAGCAATGTTATTTTTATCTTAACTTTCGAATTTTTTTCTCTGGTTGGTTTTATTTCATAGTAAAATGATAAATGCCGATGCCTCTTTTTTGTTTTCCGATTAAGGCCCCAGTTCTATAGTTATGGGGTTTGAGGTATGGTGCCCCTATGGTTCCTCTACCCAAAAATTCGAAAATTTGTTTTGACATCCTGGGCGGCTGATAAGTTTCGTTTATTGTTTTTCGGGCATGAGAAACTTATTGCCGGTGTTTGTTTTGCTCTATGACCCATGGTTCCATGGGTACAGGGTATGGCGCCCACAAAGTTAGAGGGTCAGAGGGCAAAATAAACGTTTTTACTTCATTTTAGTACCCTTTACGGAAACAAGATTATTTTTATCTTTACTTTCGATTTTTTTGTCTGTTTGGTTGTATTTCATAGTAAAATGATAAATGCCGATTCCTGTTTTTGTTTTTCGATTAAGGTTCCGGTTCATGGGGTTTGAGGTATGGCACCCCCGTGGTTCTCCACCCAAAATTCGAAACTTTGTTCTGGTGTCCTGGGCGGCTGAAAACTTTTACTTTGGAATTTTGCTGGATTGATTTTGCTCTGCGATCCATGGTTCTATGGGTACGGGGTATGGCGCCGCCATGGTTCATCGACCCAAAATTCCTAATTTTACTGTGACGTCCTGGGAGGCTGATAGCTTGAACTTGGGGGTTTTGGGGCATGGGGAACTAATTGCCGGTGTAAGTTTTGTTTTAACTTGTGCGGTATTGTTTGATACTCCAGCATATCGACGTATGCTATCGAGAGCTGATGGGCTGTGCACTGAAAAGGTGTAGGTGTAACGATGCTTCACTACGGTCTGCGATCTTGATAGAGTTACTAGTTTGTAGTTGCGAGCGGCTTCATGTTCATGTAAAAATATTGTAGCAGCAAAAGGCGGAATTAGCCATAACTACTGGCAGCGTTACTTTCTGTGGATCACAATTTGGATTTAGCTGATCTCTGTGAGTAGATATACAGGTACGAAGGGTTAATTTCTGACACGCTGTGTTCTTTGTTTAAATGGTTAACTTTGCGAATCTCATGTATAAATTTCTTAGTAAACGCTACATGATCTCAAGTTCCCAAAATCCCCGATAAAACATATATGCAACTATGACTCGCACAGAAAGTGTAATTGACAACATTGTTTCCCCAATTTGAGCACATTATTCTTTGACATTCGCGTCATACTGGTAATTTTAGCCAAACAAAAAGAAAAGTCAGTTCGCTTCGCCGACAAAGTCAATGCTTCAGGTAATTCGTTTTCTGTTAATGATTACGACGCTGGACTGTTTTAATAAATCTGGACTAAATTTATTACGTTGCGGGGCTGTTGGAATAAATCTGGACTAAAGTTTTTATTTGGTTTTCAAGACCTAGCATTAATAGTAATAGTTGGTTGTCAAGAACGGTTTGTTCATCATTATCCAGTTTGTATTTTGCACTATTTTCCAATATAGTTAGTTTTATTACCGATGGAGGTCAGCTGCTTTCAACAACGATTTATATGATGGACAACTTTACTTTCATAACAGTGAATAGTGAATGAAGCATGTGCGAAGTGCTTTATTTTAACTGAATACGGAAATTATGGTATTTTGATTTTTAAAGTTTCGGCAGCTGATTCCTAGTTGTAAATTTTGTTATTGAATGAAGATCTATTGACATGCGGATGATCAAAAAATCATGTATAATCAGCAATAGCAAGAGTTCATTAGGGAAGCGTATGACACTTCCCTGTACTCACATGTTAGCCCGCGTTTACGGCCTGACCTTCCATTTTTCGGGGGGAGCGAGATGTCCCGACCCCCTAGTTTCTGGGGAGGGGTAGCTCGGACCCCCTACCCAGTTATTTTTGGGGGTAGGTTGGACCATCCATCCCAATTTCTTGGGGGTCGGTTCATAAGCAGCTGCCTACAAACAGATTCCCACCTCCAGAAATTGGGCGTTCGACCTACCCTCCCCCCGTAAAAACTGGGGGTCCGAGCTACCCACCAGAAACTGGGGGGGTAACGGGGCATCTTGACCCACCCCCAAAAAATTGGGGGGGGGGGGCTAGCCGAAAATGCCCATATCATCAAAGATGGGCTAACTTGTGAGTGAATGCAGGAAAGTGTCATAATCTTCCCTAATGCACTCTTGGCAATAGTAATTGCGGAGTATGCGTATTAGACTGGTTTGCAACGCTTGCACTTTTTTGATAAACTTGCACAAGTAAATCTGCTATCCTGTGCAGTTCTGGCCTCGTTTTGGTAATTCCGTGAAAGTACAATATAGTTGCAATAAATTGCGTTTTGTAGCAGTTGTCGTATTGCTTTTAATCGTTAAACGAAGTAGGTACAACCAAAGGTATATTGTTTCCAGAAAAGAGTATGACACTTCTCGCAAGTACTATATAGATCAATTATTGAGCTTGACGGGGAGTCACTGTAGCATAGGTAAAAATTATTTAGATCTGCCCAGTTTTTGGAGTGTGGTTCTAAAATTTTTTTTGCTTGATTTATACCCCAGGTTTTGAAGCTACAATGACTCCCAAAACTTGGAGTTGAAAAACAAATTTCTATCAATCGCCGCCCTCGCAAAAAATCTGGGGGTGGCCTACGTGTGAGATGGATCGCGTAATGTTTAATAGATTTATTAAGGTAATGTCGAGAAGTGTTTGCTCTTCTCAAAAAGCTGTTATAAACTACTACTGCATCTAGTATTTATTTTGCATAGCTTTGTAGCCGCGAGCGAACTATACGGCATTAATCCCTATTACATTTTGAAAGTTGTTGGATTTCAATTCATAGTAGTAATCTTTCAAGTTATTTTTTTATCTTACTGACATTCCACCCTAATTCATAGCCACGGAAGTGACCGCTGTTTGAAAAACAATGAATTATTTAGCAATTAGTGTCAAATCATGCAATGCAGGATTAGCATCATTTTGCTTGTTGATATTCTTTAGCAGTACTTTTTGACATTACATGGGAGCGACCTTGATCTTTACGTGATTATAAGATTCTTTTGCGGCTGGGGGGGCCGAGAGATGATAAGGGGTCCAGAGACTAAAGCGAAAATATCGTGGGGCAACATAGGCGAAGTAGAGCGAGATGCTGTATGCCTATTTTTAACTAAACGGGAAACAGTTCATGAGCGATTCAATGCTCGCAACCAACTTCTGTTTGATAGAATTTGTCATCCTTGCAGTTGCACTCGATGATTGTTCATTTCTGATTTCTAGCGAAAAATAAGCTGAATATAAATAGACGCGCGAATCGGGTCCGTTTGCACGATGACGGCAAACGGTAAGCTATATAACCGGAAAACTACAGACAGGTTCCTGGCAAACGTTTGAACCCTCTTAGCCCTTCCTTCGGGGGATCAGTTTAAATGTTATGTGTTCGTTATACGGTGACACGCCTAATATTGCTCCTCCCTGGCTCGTTGACAAGTTTTATACATACATGGTTTAGATTTGTAGGCTTCTGCGTAACTATAGCTGCGAGACCAAACTGTGATTCAGTTGTTATTGAGTCCCTTTTGTGCAATTGTGAGATTTCTTATTAATCCATAATCATACAGGGGTAGGGTCCGAAGTCCCAGGGAGATAGCTGGTGCTTCGGAAGGAGGCCGTCCGTTTGGGATCACCCGGCCGGAGAAGGGAGATCGTCAGGGAGGGGGTATAAATTTGTTAAGTTTTTTGGGACTCAAAGTTTTTTCTTAATTTTTGCCAATTTCCCCGAATTTTGCAAGAGTTTTGGAGAGTTTTTCTGAATTTTTCTTAATTTACCATGGATTTTTGCCCATTTTGTCGAAATTTCCGGAGGGGGTGTCTTCGACATTTGAGGGATAATCCCCTTCTCGGCTATGTACTATAATTTCCACGGTTTCACCAGCCTTTTTAAAGAGGGTTTTATCTTGCGATAATTTGACATTCGTCGTAACCAAGTCATGCATATTTAGCAATTGTTAATATAACGTCGACAGGATTTATGTTTTAGTTTCAAGTACAAAATACGACCGCTGCTCCAGCACGTCAAGAAAACTACACTCCGTATACAAAGTCACCGATTAGTCCTCATAGTCAAAAATTGCTGAGATCGTCCCGGAAAGTAAGTTTATTTAGAGTTACTTGCTTGGCTGGGTTGTCTTAACTGCGGTAGATAATCCACATTTTTAAACATCAATTTCCACATACGCAGCATCGAGGAAAATAATAATTTTGCTATAAAAGCACCAATTCTTGAAATACTTAATTGTGTAACTTTGATATGAAATTTTATTTAGAAGTCCAAATTGGTCAAATGCCACCGCCGGGTTTCAACTGTTGAAAAAAAATTTTAAATGAATCATCGATATAAATGATAAATTTATTTAAGAGTCAACGACTAGCTATGTAATTTTGGCGTTATCTTTTTCCAGGCTATCGAGTAAACACAAATTCTGCTGTGATTTTTGAAAATAATTGAGTAATAGGTAGTCGAATGAATCTGTCAAGTGCATTTTATCACCGATGTTGTTTTACATTGACTGTGGATTTTGGAGGAGTTTCAGACCTCACGAATTCTGGGGGGTTTGTTGTACAGCTGCGTCACATTCCTAGTGGATTCCGATGTTAGAGCGACGATCGATATAGAATCACAGGGTTTGATGAGCTGTGGTGGCAGATTTGTCTGAACAAAGTATCCAAACTGGCGCTTTCAGTTAATGTACAGCCACGCACAAAACTAAGTGCAGATGTGTACGACCGACGCTGGCTCTGGACGAAGACGCTCGCAATAATTGCTTCCGTATTTTGCGCACTTACTTTTGTCTATGATCGTATATAAGAAAGTGTGTGGTGTGTTTTAACTTGAGCAGATTCGACCTTAGGAAATGTGTTAATAGTAACAACTTGATTGTGAGTTTACAAACACTGCAGCTGAATATTGCAATTACATACTCAAATATATTGTGTGATAGCCGCATAAACTAAAATATGTGTGTGATGGCTTTCGATATACAGTCATGTTATAGGGTAGTTTTTTTGTTATTTCTTGTTTTTTGATTTTACGTTTACATTAATAACACCAAGACTGCTTAAGCCGAACAGGAACTTGTTTCTAAAATTCGGAAGAAATTTCTAATTTCCGTATTTCTTATACGTCAGTCAGTTTCTCTATTTCAGGAACGCGAGTGTTAAACATTTTATTCTGAAGTTTAAACGAGTAAACTCTCCAAATTGTAGTAGTATAACAAACAGAAATAAAAAATATTCCAAGAAATTTAGGTTTAGCAACTGAACAGCTGTTAGTTTTTCGCAGAACATTTCTGTTATTTCTGTCCGTAGCTGTATATCGTATATGTAGGCACTCATAGGGAGCGTAAATATGGCTTGGGGTCTAACTCTTAGGAGAGAACCCCTGTCCTGTGTCGACAACTTATGACGTTTGTCATTGTCGCGTATTTCAGTGTGTTCGGCGTATCCAAAAAGTCCCATCGAAGGTTTTGGACGCGCCGGATTTGCAAGACGATTTCTATTTGAATTTAGTCGATTGGTCATCGCAAAACGTTCTCGCTGTTGGTCTTGGCAATAGCGTCTACCTTTGGAGTGCACGAACTAGTCAGGTGGGTGCCTAGAAAAGTTCACTTTTGGGTTTGTGTTTCGCGGGCCGTTTTGGATAGCTGGTAGTCCGACCTCGGATTGACGCGTAAGTATTTTTAAGGTCTAAATTTTGAAAAATTGATTTGGTCTTTTATCATCCAGTACCGTTCAGAAAGACATCATCGCCATAAATATTTCCGATTGAGCATATCAGCTGTCCAGCCACCATTCGAGAGCACCTTCCTAGTATTCTTTATAAATTGGCAGGCCACGTAGTTGGTAGTCTTTGGTAGATATTAAGCCTAATAGTAATTCCGACTGAGGATGTCCGCTCTCTGGGTAAACTTCAGTTTATCGCTGTACTGATTTCTAAAAATTCTGTCCCTTGTTTCATGATACTTTTTGCCGGCCACCAAGCGATAACACTTTACTGATATTTTCTGTTTGTTTGGTAAACCTCGTAGTTAATATTCAGTCATTGGTGGATATTAAGCCTAGTAGTATACACCTTCATGTATTCGGCTCTACTATTCTGAAAACGACCGCTGTGTTACTTTGAATTTAAGTTGTTATTGTCTTTTCAATGCCCATCTGTTACAAATAATGTCTTGGGCAGTGTGATTCCTTGTGATAAGGTCATAAAATGCACAGCTTGCTACACTGTTTTCGGTAATCACAACGAAACTGTAATGGGTTGCTAGTAAACCGTTATTCCGATAGACCTAGGAAAACATTAGGCTATCGTACTACAACCGGTATCTTTCGAATTTCTATCATGGTAGGTAACGAATCTGTGTACGCTGGATAGCGAAAACGATAGTGTTACATCGGTGGGATGGTCAGATAAAGGTGATACGCTCGCGGTTGGCACTCAGCAAGGCTCGGTTCAGCTGTGGGACGTGGCGTATACGAAACAGATTGGCGTCTACGGCGGGCATAGTCGTCGAATCGGTTGCCTCGCATGGAATTCGACTCTGGTTTGCTCGGGTTCGCGGGATTACACAATTTTACAGCGGGATACCCGTGTGCCGCCATCGAGCGGTGAGGAAAGCAGCAACAGCAATTCAGTCAAAAAGCTTAGCTACCATACACAGGAGGTAAGTGATATAGTTTGTACGAAGAAAATATTTTTGCGGGTCTACTTTGCCTGTTTGTGAGTAAAGACGCAATGCAAATGATTTGAATTAACAGTTATAAGCCACACTGAAAGACACAAGATCCGTACATGACGTGCCCCTAGTTCTGCTTGTTCTGAGAAAAATGAACTAACCTACCAATATACCGATGGCTGATAAAACTCAGTCACCGAAATTTTTTCATAGGCCCCAGAGTCTTATATAACACAGTGTGTCGTGAGAGCTGTAAAGTGTTGAATATATGATTAGTACTGTAGTTACCTAGATTTACGGCTTCAGGCGTCTGATTATTATGCCACGATTGACCTATTTGTGTTTCATATTTGCGGTTGTTCTAGGAATACTATTCAATCTGATCATGTCCAATGCAGTGTTTATAACATAGGAAGCAGTAACCTCTACCTACATTGAATGTGTCTGCTGTGCTTCCATTATATTGGCACCAAAGATGTCACATTGTAATGGGGGCCACAATTTCCGATGATTAGGGACGTAGTCAGGACTTCGAAAACAGCGGGGGTCTAGTCTCGATGACGTCGGCGAAAAAAGAGGGTCCAAGAAGTTGTCCCAACAGATTTTTCATTTCATACACCCACAGTTACCTAATAACGAAAATGATCTATACCTACAATGTCGACAGGTATTTTTAACTAAATTCATGTATCTATATTTATTTTAGTACATATAAGTTGGGCGAATTTTTGGTATAAGTTCCTTATCTTCATATTGCAAAATTTCTGACGTAATTAATCTTATTTTCGATAGCATGACAAAGGTGAAAAATTTGTACGGCTGAAAAAGATCTAGACCCCTTGGCTAGCCCTTGCAGACGATACGTAATAAACACGCGGTATTATATTATCATTTTGGCAATGTCGGTTCGTTTTTTAATTTTTTTCATGTCTAAGCTTTTGATTATGTTAGCTTAAAATAAATATTTTTTAAAAACTGCAGTAGTAGCATTATTCGTTTTTAGGTTTGCGGTCTGAAGTGGTCTCCTGATCGCCAATATTTGGCGTCCGGCGGAAATGACAATCGCCTGCTAATTTGGGCGTTGAATTCGTCAACCCCCGTTCAAGTACATACCGAACATCAGGCTGCTGTTAAAGCTATTGGTAAGTTTTTGGCTGCATTTAATCCTGTACTAAGTTTGTTTTAATCCAACATGTTTATTAGAGAAGTCGTCGTTGAATTTCACTGAATCTTAGCTGGATTTTATGGGTGAATTATGGACCTTTAAGAGCCCTGGTGGTATAGTTTCTAGTTTCGAAACTATGCCGTCTATGGCGGTCTGTTTTCGCTTTGAATGTCAGTTTTCTTTCTTCTTCAGCGTGGTCGCCACACCATCATGGCCTGCTTGCATCTGGCGGTGGCACCGCGGATCGTCATATACGATTTTGGAACATTTTAACCGGTCAGCCGATGCAAAAAGTGGACACCGGCTCACAAGTTTGCAACGTGGCATGGTCGAAGCATTCGAGCGAGCTCGTCAGTACTCACGGCTATTCGCAAAACCAAATTATCATATGGAAGTATCCGTCGATGCAAGAAGTGGCCAAGCTCACCGGGCACTCGTATCGAGTGTTGTACTTAGTAGGTTTATAAACAATACGTTTATATGTTAGAATTGATGTTTCTGAGATGCAGCGAGAATCCGCGTTGTAGATTAGAGTAGTTATGTTTTTCCCAAGAATTTTCATGTTTCAAGGGGTACTGTAGTGCCTGGCTTCTCCAAATTACAAGTCATTTTTCGGTGCCGCTGGCAAAATTATTTTTGCTTCCCTTGTAAAAAAGTCCCGTTTTTGACTTAAAAACATTGACAAAATTTTTTTGTTAAAATCCCATTTTGAAGCTAAAGTTTCCTTAAATTAGTTTAAATATTGCTTTCAACCTCAGTAGAGACGTTGTGCATTTTTTAAGAAACACTAAATTTGGGTTTCGATTCCGTGGACAACCTTGGCAATCATTTCATACCTTATTGCAAAATCGGTGTCCGAGTGTATTGGTAGATATGGTAGTGAAGATTTAGAATCTCGTGTGTCTTTTGATCGCATTTATATCTTAATTGGTAAAGTGTAAAAACTGTCTTAATAGCAATTTGTGATATGATTGTGGACAACCACAATAACTGTTGCTAACCATCACTAAATTAAGGAAACGGCTTTCTCCCAAAAATATTTGTGTTGGACTAAGTCTTTTGCTTCACATGAGCTTCGTGCACAAGTTGTCGAAAGATGGTAGATTCAATCTAGAAGCGGGTTTCGATGTAATTTTGGCCCTAACTGCAAAGGTCAGATATGAGCGGAAACACTGTTTGAACATATTTGCAATTGTTGCGTTGTTTGTGATTTGCGGCATTGTCGTGTTTTTATACTAGTGACTTGCGCGGCGAAAGGAACAGAGCAACTGTTGCTAGTTTGGGCTCAGCGACTATTCTGATGCTCCAATGTTGAGCTTCACGAGACCCATTCAACAGCCCAAAAACGCAATAACCAGTTCAGCACACATCACACTTCTAATTTATGTCGCGTTTCTAAGAATTCGAGCCGAAAGTAATCAACGGAGCCGCGCAAATACAAAATAACGTGCACATTTAAGCTCTATTGCGGCTCGAAAAAATAATTCGCTAAAGTCTGTCTGATGCCAGACAGGTAAAATATTTTTTGGCAAACTTGATCGCTATTTAACGAACTCTTCGTTAGGGCTCAGCTACGATGTATCTCTGGTAGGTATTTCATCTACACAAATACAACTGTATAATAATTGTATACTTTTTGTTATGCCATCATCATCATCTTTCTACGAGCTTGTCCAGAACTTGTCCGGGTCCCTCTAGGCCAGTTTCGATATCATGCGGTCCTGAGCCATATGTCGCGAAAGTCCCATCGCCGCCACGTCTCTATTAACGCAGTCCATCCATCTCGTCTTTGGCCTTCCTCGCCGTCTCTTTCCATCCACCTCCATATTCGTCACTCGCCGCACCAGATGCTCCGGTTCCCTTCTTTCAGTGTGGCCGAACCAATTAAGCCGTCGCTGAACGATTTTCCGTAGTAACTCGTCGATCCCAAGTGACCCATGGATGTGTTCGTTTCGAACTTTGTCCAACATCGTTACTCCGGCGCTCCTTCGTAACATGCGCATCTCATTCACCTCCATTCTTCTAACCATTTCCTTCGTAGTAGTCCAAGTTTCAGCGCCATTAAGCATTGCTGGTCTTTGACTTTCACGGGAACCTTTCTGTCGCAGAGTATGCCGATTGTTTTCCTCCAGTTTGACCATGCCCCCTGGATTCTGGCAGTAACTTCAGGCTCAAGTTTATTAGCCATGTTGACCCTGGTACCGAGGTACCTAAAGTTTTCATCGTGCGGTAGAGGTTCACCTTGTAGCTTCACTTCTTCAGGTCCTATGTACATCGTCTTCTTCCTGCTGATCTTAAGTCCGTTTCCCTCCAAGGCTTGCCGCCAATTCTCTAACTGGTCTTGAAGTACTGCACTGGATTCAGCTGTAAGCACCAGATCGTCGGCGAAGAGGAGTGTCTATGGTGCTCTGGAGGTTACCGAGAGCCCCAGTACAAACATCACGATAACGAATAAGAATGGGCTTAATGCTGATCCTTGATGGAGACCGACCTTGATGTTGAAATATTCAGTCGCGCCGCCTACGGTGGTACGGATGCAGGTGTAACAACCGTGATACATGTCCATGATGAGCCGGACGTATTTTCAGGACAGTCACACTTCCGAAGACAGGTCCAAACCAAATCTCGCGGGGTGGTGTCATAAGGTCGACAATATCGCTGTGCAAATTTCTTTGTTTCTCGTTGTACTTTTCGTACAGTTGCTTCAGTACGTTTATCGGCTCGGTTGTGCTCCTTCCCGGGATGAAACCTCGCTGCTCTTCTCTGATGGTGATCTCGCTTCTTATCCTTGTATCGATGAGTCTTTCCTATATCTTCATTGTATGGCTCATCAATTTGATACCGCGATAATTTCCATAATCCCAAATGTCGCCTTTCCGCTTAAAGATCGGTACGAGCGTACTTTTCCTCCATTCATCTGGTATTTTTTCCGTCTCGTAAATTCGCTGGAACTAATTTGTAAGAATTGATACACCTTCACCGCCCACAGCTTTCCATGCCCCGACCGGGATGTCATCTGGTCCAACTCCCCATTCTTCATTTTCCTCAGCACGGCTGCGACTTCTTCGTACCAAATCGTCTGGGTGACCCTATAATTCGGCTCTGCCGACAGCTCCTCCTCTCGGAGATTCTCGGTGTTCAATAGCTTTTCGTAATAGCCTTGCCATCTTTTCTTGATACCTTCATGCTGATCTAAAACATTGCCACTCTCGTCTTTGATACGTTTCACAGTGATAACGTCTTTGGACTTCTTGTCGCGCTGCTTGGCTATTTGGAAAACAAAGTCTCTGCCAGCATCATTTTCGATCTTTTTATAAAATTCTTGATCTGCTTCGCTTTTTGCTTTGGCCACTTCTTTCTTCGTCTCCCTGCTCGCCTTTCTATACGCCATTTTATTCTCTTCCATGTTGCAAACTTCAATTTCTTCCTCGCCTCCTTCTTTTGATCCACCGCCTCCCTTACTTCGTCACACCACCACCAAGTCTCCTTATCCGATTTCGATTTTTTTGATGACAAAACCAGTGTTTTTCACCTCCATATCTTATAACTTTCGCTGTTGACTCCCACCAGTCATTTGGATCATTAAATTCCAGGTTTGTCTGCTCCAAAACACTCTAGCTAAACTCGGTGCGGGCATTTTGCTCCTTGAGTTTCCACCACTTAATTTTCCTCGGTGGTGCAACTGGCTGTCTTTTCTTCGCTTCGATGGTCGTGTTCATTACAAATACCCGATGTTGTTTGGCACGTTCCTCTCCTAGAATAACTTTTGCGTTCCGCACTTCGTTCCATTTGGCAATCGGGTACAATAGAAAGTCGATTTGAGTCGAAGTTGCGCCGCTGCGGTATGCCTTTCCATCTTCTCGTAGAACGCTTTAACGAACCTCAATTATTTGGCCACTGCAAAATCGAGAATTTTGTCACCTTTTTCATTTCGATCTCCGATTGAAAAACCACCACGAATTCTTTCCACTCCGTCATTTTGCGTGCCAACATGTCCGTTTAGGTCACCTGCCACTACATGTCGAGTCCCGTTCAAACACTCCGTGCAATCAAACAAATCTTCCCGGAAAGCATCGTTCTCTTCTTCACTACATTCAACTTGTGGAGCGTACACTGAGACGATGGTGATGCTTTGGCCGCCGACGTCCAGTTTCAAAGAAATAATCCTGTCACTTTTCCTCTTGACTTCCACAACTTCATCGACTAGATGTTTGTCCAGTATCACACCCACTTCGTACCTTCCACTTTTTGTCCCGATGTAAAACAATTTATACCTTTCTCCAATTTCGCGGACTGTCGATCCCTTCCATCTCGTTTCCTGCACGCAAAGGATGTCGATTTTACGATTTTTCATCATGTCCACAATGTCTCTGCCCTTAGCTGTAATGGTTCCCACATTGAGACTTCCAACTCTCATTTTTCTCTGGACTAACTTCTTTAGCCGAACTCGTCCTCAAAAGTCCAGTAGCCCTCGCAGATTTTCCACAGGTTTAGAGCGATGTTCCTGCGCGTTGCTTACGGGGGACGTCCTAGCCATATCCTCTTTCACATTTGTAACTAGCATAGTTTTGGTTTCAGCAGAGTTTTACGGCCTGATGCCTTTCCTGACGCCAACCCTCACTGCTTTCTTAGACTGGCTTGGGACCGTGCACGGCGAGTTTGTATACTTTCTGTTATGTGTATTGTGTTAATTTACGTATGTACACAATATTCGTATTTATTTCATTTACAAATTTGTATACGTATTAGCGACATCACAAACAGTTTCCTTTGCATTGCTGCCTTTGCTGCCCAAATAATTTGTATTAAAGCTATCATAGTGTTCCTGTTTTAGGCTATGTCTCCGGACGGTGAATCGATTGTAACTGGTGCTGGTGATGAAACGTTGCGATTTTGGAACATTTTCAGCAAGCCAAGGCAGCAAAAGGTAACAACACATCGTTGTTGTGTTGTTGACTGAAGTGAAAGGATCTGATGAGTTTCTCTACTCGAGTTCCGTACTGCGTGCACTGAAAAGATGAAGCTAACACTGTGTTCTTTTTGTCGTCGGTAACCAACAACAGATAAATATGATTTATTCCAAAAATAATACGATGATAAACTTAAAACTTCTGATCTGAACTTATAACTTGAAAACTCGTCACAAAATTATGTTTAGGCAAGCTGATAATGTTATATGTAATTTTCTTTGCACTCAGCGTTGGTATCTCCTAAAGTTGATAAATTTAAGTTGTTGAAGAAGTTTCCAGAATGGGACTTTGAGGGCATCTGTGTTATTTTCGTATTATGTCCCTACCATTAATGGCTGCTGTTCCGTCGAGACTTGCTAGATATTCGAAAACTGTTTGTATTTACCCGAAATCTGTTGAAATAGTGTTTGATAGAATTTGCTCGCTTTGAAAATCCAATCCAGAAAATGAAAGATTCAGCCGGGGGGGGGGAGAAATCGGGTCGCCAGGGGATGGGGGTTCCACGACCTGTCAGGGTTGTGGGAGTCGGCATTCCGCGAAGTGGCGGACCGTGCCTGAGGCGGTACCCACCCTTACTCCTATGAGCGTGTAAGCATGTGACTCTGAGCATCTTAGTAATTTATGCTAAGCTATAAAATATATATTTGGGTAATCATCATGATAAAATAGTACAACTTCAGACAGACGACTGTTACCTTTTGCAACATTTCTAAATTAAGTGAAAAATTTCAACGGAAATTGTATGAATTCGTGTGTGAATTGGCGTTTCCTTTTCAGAGACCATAGAATAGTTAAAGTTGAGACGATGATGTGATCGGATTTGTAAGATTTTGAATTATAGTCTTGGGCGTCGGGTGTTCGAATTACAGGCTCAGAGTCTGCAACAATAATTACTATGATTAAGCGATTTGTGGTTGTAATTTATTGTTGTTAGGTTGCTGTTTCAGGAAACAAAGTCTGCGCTCAGTTTGTTCAACCAAATTCGATGACAACTGGAGATATCGTGTCTCATCTAGTTTGCTATATTCCAGGGCATCGGTTTTGGCTGCGTTATGATCTGACTCGGTAAAAGATGCTGACTTCAAAACGACATAATAGACCCACGGAAAGTCCTTTATTGCAAAATTATGTTATCAATCACTGTAGGACGAAATGGTGACAAAAAGAGGTTTCCTAAATTCAATAATTCGCCAAATACTTTGTCCACAAACAGGGGGTTTGCGTTGTATTTTTTGCAAAATTCCAAGCAGCTGATTTTATTGGATGTTTCTCCCCTGACAGCCTCATTTCCGGAACACGGCATAATATGCTGCGATTATCAAGTTTGTCAAGCCAGGTCTCTACAATACAACCATGTCCTTATTTAGAGTTGTCCTTAGTGTTGTTGTATAGCTGACAACCGGGCTCCAAAATATGGTAGAAAGTGTGACCCGTTTAAGCGGTGGAGCTGCGGGTGGCCAGAACCGTTGTTTTTTGCCGTCGCCAGCGTGTCTAATGCGGTTTGTCTCACGGCTACACTGCTGGTGCTTTCGTATTATTTTTTTGGTTGATTTGTATGATAGTGTCAGCCTAGAACTGATATGATAAAAAATTTCATTCTAGGCAAAAGCTTTCGGCTGTTGCATAGACGGAGGACGTTCTCGCCGCACCAACTTCCGTCACTCTTTCTTGCTTTTATTTGCCGACTCGGTTGCACACCTTACTTACTAGGATGCTAATTATTGTTGTCTGATTTGTGATTGTTTTCATTTGTCGTAATTCGTTAAAATAGTAACTTGTTGCTTTTGTTCAGTTGCTATTGCTGTTTTCTGTTAAATATTTGGTGAGTATTTTGTGTTCTATTATTATTGGATAAAGTAAAGAAGCTATTATTTAATATCGCTGTATTATAGCGTTTTCAGAAATAGTTTACGGCGGTGGAAAAGATGCGGTTTCGTAGATAATGTTAGTCGCCAAGGTTTAAATAAAAATTGGCAGATAATCTACCTAGCTTTGAATGCCACTACCAACAGTAGTATGCCTTGTACTGTTACGGAATCTATTTTAGGTCGTGGTTTATATCAGAAAAGTTTTCTGCACAGTCACCAACAGAATTAACTACTGCAGGTAGATTCATTAAAAATTACAGGCACACGAAACTCATTTCATTTAAACACGCGCACACGCAAATGCTCTTAGATGCGGAGTTTCAACAGTGGGCCTATATGGAGGAATTGTGAATATTTTTTATCTGTCGCTGTCATTCATAACATCTTCCAGTGGGTGGATTTCAATAATTTTTTGTTCGGTAGAAAACGTAATGATGCTGCGCCCTATTGTTGAACGCGAACAGCCGTGACCCCATCCTTCGAGTCAAATTGGCACAAGAAGTTCTCAAGGTACAGTGCCAAATCTAACTATGCGTGTACTACTATTTCACAGCCCATATCTCGCGACGCTAACATCCAATCGAAGAAAGGAGAGCACCATGCAGAATCAGCTCACCACAACTTTGCTGAACAACACTCATTGTGGGAATACTCCATAAGCCGCGGTGAGCCCGAATATCGATTTTTCAAATTTCGGTAGGTTAGTACTTGTTTTTACCCTACAAGGAGAGTCTGTTTAGAGTTCAACTTGACTATACTACACTTTTCATGGAATTTCGAGTGTTTCTGGTCGACAAACCTATTTTCGAAACTTGTCTTACTTGACTTATTAATTTGAACTACAAGTGGTGAATGTAGTAGGCGTCCTATGCACGTCCCTCACGAAAGCTCGCCATTGTACTCGAATAAGCGCCAATTCGTAAGCCACATAAACTGGGTCTTGCCGTTCACGAGTGCTTCGTGAACTCTGATGAAGATCGTCGGTGAGATGTTTTGTTAGGTGAGTTTTGGCGCCGTTGGAGGAGATCGCCATGTCGTAGGCCGTTTGCACAAAACACGTTTTATGCATCACGATTAGTGAACATGTCTGCGCTTTCTCACCATGGCTTCGACCGTTGGCTGCCCGCAACATCTGTGCCGAAGTACACTGTTCGTTATTTTGTGTAACAAGCTAACATCCAAGATAGTTCCGAGCCAGCGCATCAAGTATACTTCAAGTTTCGTTAAATCCGCACTTGAGTAAATACGCTATTCGGCGTCGTATAACAGTGATGGTATTACTGTGCTATTGGAGACAGTCGTCTTTAGACTCGTCATATCGCTTCGGCTGAATAGGAGCTTCACTAATCGCGCAAAGTTGGTGCTGCGACTGCCTTGGTCTATTTGGTGCTGATTTTTTACACCAAGTTTATTGGCGTTGTGGTGCAGACGTTGCAACCATGACTGGAGCTGAAGCTATGCTTCTCCAAAAAAACCGAGGTAGTTCAATCTTAAATGAATTTTTCAAGCTAATTTATTGTGGAGTGCTGGTCATGAAAATGAAATTATTTTGCCTTTAAGTTAATCAGAAATCGAGTTAAGTTAAATTTCATTACCCTACGTTAACTGCACGCAGAGTTTAATACTAACACCAAACACACCATTGCTTCATTTATGACTCAGTGGAATGGTGTTAGCTTGTCACGGGATAATGTCGCAACTTCGAATCCAGGACGGAGAGTTCCTAGAAAACATTGTGAACACATTTTAATTTCAAATATTTCCTATAATTTGTATAGTATATAACGTATCCTACAAAATCAAAGTGAAGCCGCTATATTTCGTATCCAGGATTAATGATCAGGTGTGCTATGTTCATGCACATAAGGACTACATGGATATTTTACTCTATTAAACATGACGTAGAGATAAGCTGCCTTCGTTAATGTTTTGCTGTCAATGTCGCTGTTATGTTTCTGTGTCATTGGATACGGTTTTATTAAGAAATACTACCACTAGCCCGGAGTGGCTCAATGGTATACCGTCGGACTGCGACTCATAGGTTCAATCCTACAGGGGATTTGTCTTCACGCACGAGTTTGTACGCAAATTTTTCCAGGATTGGTTCTTGGAGAGATTATTCTAAATTACTTAACTATTACTTGGACGTTCCTTATGCAAACTCATTATTGGCTAATAACGTTCAGCTCGGACCAATTATATATACCGCCGTTTTTTTTAATATTTACACCTACGATTACCTTATAAACTATTTGACCGACCGCGAAGAGACAATAGAGAACTTAGCATTCATACGCGTTTTGAAACATTTGAAACATCAAATTTGTTGCCGGTATTAGTTCAGTTTAGGTCAATATACAAGTAAGTTAGTCGGTAGCGAAGATAAGTCCTTCCAGGCTGATTTTAGCAAAATATAAATTTCCTACTAATTATGACCTTTATATGTCCTAATGGTTATCGTGCAGAAAGTTAGTCGGTAGCGAAGATAAGTCCTTCCAGGCTGATTTTAGCAAAATATAAATTTCCTACTAATTATGACCTTTATATGTCCTAATGGTTATCGTGCAGACAACATTAGGTAGTTTATTTTCGCGGCCATCACCCTAAAACAGTCAGTATACAGGTTTTCAATACATTCCTAGGGGTGTGACTTTGCTTAAACTACACTACAATTTATGCCAAAAACATGCACAACTTTATATAGGCAAATTTAGCAGTGTAATGTAATAAATTTCCATCAATATACAAACATAATTTATTATACTAGTAACAAGCAAACGAGGGTAAAACGGAGGGAGGGTGGTTTCATTTTAAAATTATTTTGTTTAATGACCTGTAACAAGATGTGTTTGATGAATATACCATCCTAAAACCTCTGTAACGCTGAAATCATCGAAAATCCTGAAACCTCGTCGACCCCAAACACATCGAAAACAACTGACAACTCATCAAGTATTTGTGCTGGTCTCTAGATAACCAAACCATAGTATTCAGCCTACCGGAAGACGTATATAATTCTTGAATGATCTATATGCGACAGGTAACCAAATAACGTAATACAGAATATTTTCTGAAAATTGGGTTCAGTGACCCTCAACACATTGAAACTTATATTAAAAGGCATGAAATATGCAAGCTGGACTTTAGATAACTAAACCATCGTACTCAGCCCACCGAAAAACGAATATAGACAATTCTTTATGACCTGCACTAAACATGTAACCAAACAACTGAAGAGAGACTATATTCTGAAAATCAAATGCATTGACCCTAAATCCATGGAAAACCAATTAAATATGCACCGTGGACACTAGATAACTAAATAATTGAATTCATCTTTAAGAAATACCTATATATAAACCATTCTTGGTGCCATGCACGCAACACACAATCAGACAAGTGAAAAAGCACATTTTAAAAATCAAGTTCGTCGAGCAAAAAACCTTGAAACCCCAATGAAAGGTATTATTACAGTCATGTTGTACTCTAGATAGCAAACCCATCGTATTCAGCGTGCTTGATAACATAATGCATTCATTGAAAGGTAAAAACAAGCAATAAGGAGGGGAAATTTGAAAAATCGTTATTTCTGGCAAAGGGACTTTAAGACCAATATTCAGCCCCACAGCGGCCCAGAGAATGGCCCTCAAAAATGTCTTGATCAACAAAGTTGTAGATCTCGATGACCTGATTCTGTGTAGTCGATGCGAAGCATGTGTTGTGAGATATGGACTGCAAAAAACTGGTAACCGTATGGCTTAAACGAATCCTTTAAAACCGTTTTGTGCCATTTTGACCTGGGTGATGGGGTCAGAGCTATTCGTGCTCAACTAAACGGCACATCGTCGTCACTTTTGTTATCCAACCAAAAATTTGACGAAATCCGTCCACCTAAAAATGAGTTATAAATCACAGCGGCAGACAAAAAAATTTTTTCGATTTCCCTTCCTAGCGAAGTCAGTGGAAACTCCACTCGCATCGCTCGTTCCGTTTGAAAAATATTACGTAGTAATAATGCGCAGGAAACTAGAATGTGTGGTACAGCATAATATAATAATTATATATATACATTGTATTACACATACACAAATATGTACATAGTATCTGCGGGTGTCCAAACATCAAAATTTTAAAGGGCGCTCTAATCTTAGGCTTCAGCTCCCACCCGTACACAGTAAAAGCTTTCCATGTACTCGCTTCCCCTTTTGTCGATCAAACCAAGTAGTCCGCAAAATTGTGGAATAACTTAAAACGTTCGTTTACAAAAATAATATACGATATGCCCATTCCATACAATAAGTTCCTCCCCGGACATCAGCCGGTCGGTTGAAACAAAAAACAGGCTGCTTTAGATTGATATGCGAGAATCAAAGAACGTATTGTAGTTCAAAATGCCAAAACTCCACCGAATGGCTATTTGCAATTATTATAGTTCCAGTTCAAAATTTTAGTTGTAACAAAAGTCACCTCCTAATTTTTTTTTTACAATAACACTGAGGGAATGACCTGAAGGAGCCTAAAATTTTTTATTGACAGTGTAGCATGGAACCCAATTTTCATGGGCCTCTACCTTCCCTGCGAAGTAAAATGTTGCCTAATGAGTATACAATTTAGTCTGGATACCACCAAAATGAATAAACAAACGTCCATTTTTGAGATATCACAAGGATGGTAAAACATCAAAAAACCCGTTACAACTTTATAACGCAATATGACAAGTCTTTGTCAGTCCAATTACTTGGGTCCACTATATCAGTAAAGTCTCTCACATAACTTGATTTCTGACCACATGTTTCGCAATTCACTTAGGAAATGAGCCAATTAAACGCGACTAGTATTTTCAGCTCTTCATGCTAGAGTTAATTTGTGTCGTGTAATATTTGATAAACTCAAAACGGCGCGAGTGATCGAACCCGAGACGTATGAATGAAACCTGCTTATGCAAACTACTGAGCTATGTAGGAGCTGTTGCTAGGTTCCTTAAGAAACCACACATTGCGATCGAATAACAACGCCCGTGCAAACGTATAATAGTATACGACAAATTCAGTAAATAAACGACTCACGGCGTGCGTTACGTCCATTTAGACCTAGTGAGCATGAAAAGATTAGCTATATGATTGGCAATAATCAACACTCTCATGCTCGAATTATTAATTTGTGTATCGTACAATGTTTGACAAACTCAAGCCGGTGCCAGGAAGCGGATCGGAGACGTACGGGTGAAAGTTGTGTACGCAAACTACTGAACTATCTGAAAGCTATTGCTCGGTTCCTTAAGGAACCTCACAACGCGAGCGAATAACAACGCACGTGCAAACGTACAGCAAACGACAAACTCAGTAAACACAACGACTCATAACGTATCTTCGATCCATTTGAATCTAGTGGGCATGAAATGATTAAAGATAATTGGGTAGTGCACTGCATTACAACAATACTTACTTTAGGCCTAGTATCGATAACGTAAAGCTCGGAAGATTGATCACCATTTGTGGCAAGGATGTGCTCGAACAGCTGTTCGTCCTCCAAACAACGAGCACTAAAGCCAGCTAGTGGTTGACTGCAACGAGTGATTGACGCCTAGAATAGTTGTAAATTAAAACAATACTAAGTGTGCATGTTATTCGGAAGCCAACAATTGCCGTCCTTACAATACTAAGAAGTGCACAGCTCCTCAGTGAGCCTCTAAGGTTTCCGTTGACGGCTTTATGTAGGTACACAGTACGCATCGTTTGTGATATTTATTTCGCTCGGAAACTATAAATTAAATTCATTCCGTGTCCACAGCAAACAGCTGCGCAAATTAACGCTTTAGTCCCCGTTTATAGTATATCCACACAGTTCGTCAGGGGTTTGGAGTTTTCGGCCTGTTTCATTTGCAATAGAATTAATTTCACAATAATATGCTCTAACCCGTCTTGCAATCTGTAAAAATTTAAATATTATAGTCGCGGACAAATGCAAGTACACACGCGGAACGATGTACAAAAAACGCAGTACGACGAAATTGCGTTGGACGCAGACGGACGAGATTCGTAGGGCGCCGCTGGAAGCAGTTTCGTCTGGATGCAAACAGAGGAGATTTTGAAGGCAGCGGCAGGCGCAGGTTCGTCTGGACGAAAACGCAGTTTTAGAGATTTTGTAAGGCGCTGGCGGTATGACAGTTTTGTCTGTACGCGAACAGACAAGATTTTGTAAAGCACCGGCGGACGCAGTTTCGTCTGCACGCGAACAAAGAAGATTTTGGTAAGGTGCCGGCGGTGGTACCCAGTTTCGTCTGGACGCTAAACGCACGATATTTTGTAAGGTGCCGGTGGACTAAATTTTCGTCTCGACGCGGACGGCCAAGATCTTGCAAGGCCCCCGCGGACGTAATTTCGACTGGTCGCAGACGGAAGCAATTTCTTATGGCAGCATTTTCGCCCAAAAATAGGTGGACGGTATTCTTTCTGGGACTGTAACGAACATGATTGGGTTTGTCATTTTGCGCATTACTTTTGTATGAGACTGTAATTTATTGCTGTATAAAATTATATTTCAAGAAAAATTCATTTAAGATTTAACTAATACTTTTAAACATTTTCAGGCACCATATTTTATTTTACATACTATTGTAACAGTCGCAATCCATTTCGTTACGTCTGTAAATTGACAAAAATTTCAAATTTCACCATTTAAATTCATTAAATGAAACGTTAAAAATTTTTTATTTCACGTATAATTTTCATGTAAAAACTGCTCAAATTACAAAAAATTATAGCTTTTAGTACAGTTAGAATCAGAATAAGACAGTGCACATAAAATCAATGCAGACGAAATCGAACGATATTGCAATCGATCCATGTTCGCTTAAAGGAATCGTTAAATTAAAAATGCAAACGATACATCTTCATAATTATCAGGAGTCTTCAATTTTAACGTAATCGAAATTGGTTAAATTAATATAGTAATTTTGATTTAAACGAAAAGAATCGAAATCGAACTAAATTTGTTTCAATTTTGGAGTACTTAATTCCTACTGTAACCACATATACAACATTATTCGGTTCTTCCTCCCAAATCTAACTTCATATCTCCTACAATCAACCTCGAGTATATATTATCCTAACGTTTGTTGAAGATAAAGATTATTTTCAATATAATTCATTTCTCTTAACTACATATACAACATTATTCAAGTTCTTCCAAATCTAAGTTCATACTCGTATCAATCAACCTCGAATAAAACATTATCGTAACGTTTGTTGAGATAAAATTATTTTCAATATAATTCATTCCTCTTAACTGTTACACAAGTATTCCATCTTGAAAATAAAAAATAAGCATTCGCTTATGACTTACCTGTGTTGGTGAATAGAGACATAACATAACTGGAAGGCGATTTTTACTACGGTAAACGGGATGACGCCAAGAGTAACATTGTTGGCGTAGAGCCCGGTACAAACAGGCATTCAGGATAAGTATCACAAAGCTAAAATTAAAAATATTTTAGTAGTTATTATATTCAGTCAAGTAAATTACACAATACTATAAGCTATAAAAATACATCAAACAGGTAATTTTTCACGAGCTATAATACTGAATAAGAAAATTATTTCGCATAGCGAGGGCGAAAAGGAGCGAGCGTGGTTTCATTTTGTAAGTCACAAAGTTTCGTTTAATGACCCTTAACAGGGTGACTGTTTGATGTATATACCACCCGAAGACCTCTTGAACCTGAACCCATCGAATATCCTTAAACCACGTTGACCCTAAGCACATCTAAAACAACTGACAAAGCGTCGAGTATTTGTGCTGGTCTCTAGATAACCAAACTATAGTATTCAACTTACCGGAAACCTATACAGACAATTATTCTTGATGACGTGCATGCAATACATAACCACACAAATGAAGCTAGACTATATTTTGCAAATCTGGTTCATTGACTTTAAACACATGAAAGGCAAGAAATGTGCACGCTTGACTGTAGATAACCAAAATCATTGTATGCATCCTACGCATAGATCCTATTAGATAATTCTTGATTCCCTGCACGCAATACATAGTCAGACAAATGAAAACGCGCTATATTTTGAAAATCGGGTTCGACTACTTTAAAAACATTTGAAACCCCAAGAAATGGTATAATATAGTCATGGTGGACTCTAAATAGCAAAACCATCGTCTTCAGCGTGGTTGATAACCTAACGAGCACTCACTGTAAGGTAAAAACAAGCAATAACAGGGCTAAATTGAAAAATCGCTATTTCTATCAAAGGGTCGACGAACCATATTCGTGCCCAACGCGGGCCAAGTAGTGTTCCCACAAAAAATTCGTAGAAGTTGTAGATTTCAGTGAACTGATTCGACGATGTTTAAAATGTACGAAGCAACAAAAGCAGCATTTAGTCCAGCTTAGTCAAGCCTATATACGAAACATCAGCTTGGTGGCCTCGACACTCCTGAACAACACTCTTCCCGATTAACACTTGAAAACCGCTTCAGAGGTATAACAAAGTCATGTTGATCTAGACATAACCATAATGTATATGGTTCACCGACCCCTTGGCAGAAAGACCGACTTTTCAATTTACGCCGTGCTATTGCTTGTTTTTACCTTACACTGAGTTCCTATTAGATTATCAAGCCCGCTGAATACGATGGTTTTGCTATCTAGAGTCCAACTTGACTAATTATATCCATTTATTGGGGTTTCAGGGGCTTTACGGTCGATGTAATAGATTTCCAGAATGTCGCGTTTTCATTTGTCTGACTATGTATTGCGTGCAGGGAATCAAGAATTAGGATGGCATACAGATGATTTTGGTTATCTACAGTCAAGCGTGCACATTTCTTGCCTTTCATGTGTTTAAAGTCAGAAAACGACTTTGCAAAATATAGTCTAGCTTCATTTGTGTGGTTATGTATTGCATGCACGTCATCAAGAATAATTGTCTGTATAGGTTTCCGGTAAGTTGAATACTATAGTTTGGTTATCTAGAGACCAGCACAAATACTCGACGCTTTGTCAGTTGTTTTAGATGTGCTTAGGGTCAACGTGGTTTAAGGATATTCGATGGGTTCAGGTTCAAGAGGTCTTCGGGTGGTATATACATCAAACAGTCACCCTGTTAAGGGTCATTAAACAAAACTATAACTTACAAATGAAACCACGCTCGCTCCGTTTCACCCTCGCTTGCGAAATACATACTAGTATTCAGTATTATAGCTCGTGAAAAATTACCTGTTTGATGTATTTTTATAGCTCATCGTATTGTGTAATTTACTTAACTGAATATAATAACTACTAAAATATTTTAATTTTAGCTTTGTGAGACTTATCCTGAATGCCTGTTTGTACCGAGCTCTGCGCCAACAATGTTACTCTTGGCATCATCCCGTTTTCGTAGTAAAAATCGCCTTCCAGTTTTGTCATATCTCTATTCACCAACACAGGTAAGTCATAAGCGAATGCTTATTTTTTTATTTTCAAGATGGAATACTTGTGTAACAGTTAAGAGAAATGAATTATATTGAAAATAATCTTTATCTTCAACAAACGTTAGGATAATATATCTCGAGGTTGATTGTAGGAGTATGAAGTTAGATTTGGAAGAACCGAATAATGTTGTATATGTAGTTAAGAGAAATGAATTATATTGAAAATAATCTTTATCTTCAACAAACGTTAGGATAATATATCTCGAGGTTGATTGTAGGAGTATGAAGTTAGATTTGGAAGAACCGAATAATGTTGTATATGTAGTTACAGTCGGAATTAAGTACTCCAAAATTGAAACAAATTTCGTTCGATTTCGATTCTTTTCGTTTAAATCAAAATTACTATATTAATTTAACCAATTTCGATTACGTTAAAATTAAAAAACTAATTAATAATAAAAATGTTAGTTTGCGTTTAATTTAACGAGTTCCTTTTAAGCGAACATCGATCGATTGCGATATCGTTCGATTTCGTCTGCGTTCGATTTTATGTGCACTGTCTTATTCTGATTGTAACTGTACTAAAAGCTATAATTTTTGTAATTTGAGCAGTTTTTCCATGAAAATTATACGTGAAATAAAAAATTTTTAACGTTTCATTTAATGAACTAAAATGGTGAAATTTGAAATTTTTGTCAATTTACAGACGTAACGAAATGGATTGCGACTGTTACAATAGTATGTAAAATAAAATATGGTGCCTGAAAATGTTTAAAAGTATTAGTTAAATCTTAAATGAATTTTTCTTGAAATATAATTTTATACAGCAATAAAATACAGTCTCATACAAAAGTAATGCGCAAAATGACAAACCCAATCATGTCCGTTCCCGTCCAAAAGAAATTGCGTCCGCCGTGTTTGGGCGAAAATGCTCCCGTACGAAATTGCTTCCGTCTGCGACCAGTCGAAATTACGTCCGCGGGGGCCTTGCAAGATCTTGGCCGTCCGCGTCGAGACAAAAGTGCGTCCACCGGCGCCTTACAAAATATCGTCCGTTAGCGTCCAGACGAAACTGGGTCCGCCGGCACCTTACAAAATCTTCTTTGTTCGCGTGCAGACGAAACTGCGTCCGCCGGTGCCTTACAAAATCTTGTCTGTTCGCGTACAGACGAAACTGCGTCCGCCAGCGCCTTACAAAATCTCGTCCGTTTGCGTCCAGACGAACCTGCGCCTGCCGCTGCCTTACAAAATCTCCTCTGTCCGCATCCAGACGAAACTGCTTCCAGCGGCGCCCTACAGAATCTCGTCCGTCTGCGTCCAACGCAATTTCGTCGTACTGCGTTTTGCGTCGTTCCGCGTGTGTACTTGCATTTGTCCGCGACTATAATATTAAATTTTTACAGATTGCAAGACGGGTTAGAAGATATTATTATTGTGAAATTAATTCTATTGCAAATGAAACAGGCCGAAAACGCGAAAACACCTAGAACTGTGTGAATTGTCTATTATCAACGAGAACTAAAGCGTTAATTTGCGCAGCTGTTTGCTGTGAACACGGAATGAATTTAATTTATAGTTTCCGAGCGAAATAAATATCACAAACGATGCGTACTGTGTACCTACATAAAGCCATCACCGAAAACCTAGAGGCTCACTGAGGAGCTGTCACTTCTTCGTATTGTAAGGACGGCAATTATTGGCTCCGGAATAATTGCACACTTAGTATTGTTTTAATTTACAACTATTAGGCGTCAATCACTCGTTGCAGTCAACCACTAGCTGGCTTTAGTGCTCGTTGTTTGGAGGACGAACAGCTGTTCGAGCACATCCTTGCCACAAATGGTGATCAATCTTCCGAGCTTTACGTTATCGATACTAGGCCTAAAGTAAGTATTGTTGTAATGCAGTGCACTACCCAATTATCTTTAATCATTTCATGCCCACTAGATTCAAATGGATCGAAGATACGTTATGAGTCGTTGTGTTTACTGAGTTTGTCGTTTGCTGTACGTTTGCACGTGCGTTGTTATTCGCTCGCGTTGTGAGGTTCCTTAAGGAACCGAGCAATAGCTTTCAGATAGTTCAGTAGTTTGCGTACACAACTTTCACCCGTACGTCTCCGATCCGCTTCCTGGCACCGGCTTGAGTTTGTCAAACATTGTACGATACACAAATTAATAATTCGAGCATGAGAGTGTTGATTATTGCCAATCATATAGCTAATCTTTTCATGCTCACTAGGTCTAAATGGACGTAACGCACGCCGTGAGTCGTTTATTTACTGAATTTGTCGTATACTATTATACGTTTGCACGGGCGTTGTTATTCGATCGCAATGTGTGGTTTCTTAAGGAACCTAGCAACAGCTCCTACATAGCTCAGTAGTTTGCGTAAGCAGGTTTCATTCATACGTCTCGGGTTCGATCACTCGCGCCGTTTTGAGTTTATCAAATATTACACGACACAAATTAACTCTAGCATGAAGAGCTGAAAATACTAGTCGCGTTTAATTGGCTCATTTCCTAAGTGAATTGCGAAACATGTGGTCAGAAATCAAGTTATGTGAGAGACTTTACTGATATAGTGGACCCAAGTAATTGGACTGACAAAGACTTGTCATATTGCGTTATAAAGTTGTAACGGGTTTTTTGATGTTTTACCATCCTTGTGATATCTCAAAAATGGACGTTTGTTTATTCATTTTGGTGGTATCCAGACTAAATTGTATACTCATTAGGCAACATTTTACTTCGCAGGGAAGGTAGAGCCCATGAAAATTGGGTTCCATGCTACACTGTCGATAAAAAATTTTAGGCTCCTTCAGGTCATTCCCTCAGTGTTATTGTAAAAAAAAAATAGGAGGTGACTTATTACAACTAAAATTTTGAACTGGAACTATAATAATTGCAAATAGCCGTTGGGTGGAGTTTTGGCATTTTGAACTACAATACGTTCTTTGATTCTCGCATATAAATATAAAGCAGCCTGTTTTTTGTTTCAACCGACCGGCTGATGTTGCAGAAAGAACTTATTGTATGGAATGGGCATATCGTATATTATTTTTTGTAAACGAACGTTTTAAGTTATTCCACAATTTTGCGGACTACTTGGTTTGATCGACAAAAGGGGAAGCAGTACATGGAAAGTTTTACTGTGTACGGGTGGGAGCTGAAGCCTAAGATTAGAGCGCCCTTTAAAATTTTGATGTTTGGACACCCGCAGATACTATGTACATATTTGTGTATGTGTAATACAATGTATATATATAATTATTATATTATGCTGTACCACACATTCTAGTTTCCTGCGCATTATTACTACGTAATATTTTTCAAACGGAACGAGCGATGCGAGTGGAGTTTCCACTGACTTCGCTAGGAAGGGAAATCGAAAAAATTTTTTTGTCTGCCGCTGTGATTTATAACTCATTTTTAGGTGGACGGATTTCGTCAAATTTTTGGTTGGATAACAAAAGTGACGACGATGTGCGGTTTAGTTGAGCACGAATAGCTCTGACCCCATCACCCAGGTCAAAATGGCACAAAACGGTTTTAAAGGATTCGTTTAAGCCATACGGTTACCAGTTTTTTGCAGTCCATATCTCACAACACATGCTTCGCATCGACTACACAGAATCAGGTCATCGAGATCTAGCAACTTTGTTGATCAAGACATTTTTGAGGGCCATTCTCTGGGCCGCTGTGGGGCTGAATATTGGTCTTAAAGTCCCTTTGCCAGAAATAACGATTTTTCAAATTTCCCCTCCTTATTGCTTGTTTTTACCTTTCAATGAATGCATTATGTTATCAAGCACGCTGAATACGATGGGTTTGCTATCTATAGTACAACATGACTGTAATAATACCTTTGATCGGGGTTTCAAGGTTTTTTGCTCGACGAACTTGATTTTTAAAATGTGCTTTTTTCACTTGTCTGATTGTGTGTTGCGTGCATGGCACCAAGAATGGTTTATGTTATAGGTATTTCTTAAAGATGAATTCAATTATTTAGTTATCTAGTGTCCACGGTGCATATTTAATTGGTTTTCCATGGATTTAGGGTCAATGCATTTGATTTTCAGAATATAGTCTCTCTTCAGTTGTTTGGTTACATGTTTAGTGCAGGTCATAAAGAATTGTCTATATTCGTTTTTCGGTGGGCTGAGTACGATGGTTTAGTTATCTAAAGTCCAGCTTGCATATTTCATGCCTTTTAATATAAGTTTCAATGTGTTGAGGGTCACTGAACCCAATTTTCAGAAAATATTCTGTATTACGTTATTTGGTTACCTGTCGCATATAGATCATTCAAGAATTATATACGTCTTCCGGTAGGCTGAATACTATGGTTTGGTTATCTAGAGACCAGCACAAATACTTGATGAGTTGTCAGTTGTTTTCGATGTGTTTGGGGTCGACGAGGTTTCAGGATTTTCGATGATTTCAGCGTTACAGAGGTTTTAGGATGGTATATTCATCAAACACATCTTGTTACAGGTCATTAAACAAAATAATTTTAAAATGAAACAACCATCCCTCCGTTTTACCCTCGTTTGCTTGTTACTAGTATAATAAATTATGTTTGTATATTGATGGAAATTTATTACATTACACTGCTAAATTTGCCTATATAAAGTTGTGCATGTTTTTGGCATAAATTGTAGTGTAGTTTAAGCAAAGTCACACCCCTAGGAATGTATTGAAAACCTGTATACTGACTGTTTTAGGGTGATGGCCGCGAAAATAAACTACCTAATGTTGTCTGCACGATAACCATTAGGACATATAAAGGTCATAATTAGTAGGAAATTTATATTTTGCTAAAATCAGCCTGGAAGGACTATCTTCGCTACCGACAACTTTCTGCACGATAACCATAACCCTGTGGTAGGTCGTCCTAACAATGCCTGCCAATTATGTGTTGTCTACGTACACTAAAATCAGATTCAAACAATTGAGTAAAAATAGCTCCGACAGCATTCTGTGAAAGCAGCAAAAGCCTACTAATGTGCCTCAAAAATTGTTTAGTCTTTTATATCCCCAAATTTTCTTAACTCGGTGAGATAGAGGAAATTTTGAGGGCTACTGAAGCCCGACGGAGGCTAATTCCCCGTCCCTAATCTGCGGTTCTTCCAAGCTCAAACACGGCATGAGCATGGACGTTCAACGAAGCTGCAGATTTGGAAAACGATTAAAACAAAGCATCGAACAAGTCCTATCTTGTGATATGCACGTGCCAAGGAATTTACCGTGGTCGGCTCAGGAAGAATTCGTTGATCCTACCTCAAGTGAAGCAAATAATGTAAAACTTGGACGAGAAACACCCAATTTGTACGCTTACCTAAGACCACGGGGAATCAGACACTCGACTTGGTTGGTGGATTTTCCACCTGTCGGTACCTTGTACCCTAAGTCGCCTCGCACTTTCACTTCGAAAGTTAAAAAGTGTACATATCTTGTGCGGAAGGGACACGCACATTCACTGGGAACCTAAACGAACGGCCTTTACAATTACACAGCAGGGAAATTAGACCCCTGCGTACGCCGATCCTTGCTCACACTTACGTTCTTTGATCCTTGGGGCAGCACCAGCTGAACCCCTCGCGAGGTGTATTGCTGCGCGGGAAATCCTTCACGACCGATCCCATACGAAGCGAAAAGCGAAAAAACGAAAAGCCGCCGAGTTAGGACGAGTTGGGAGGGTTGAACAATCCAAATTCAAACAGATCGGCACGCTAATTGGGCTGAAGTAGGAAGTTGCGTGTCCCGAAAGTAGTCGTAATAGTTTAAGTTAAGTTGGGACCGGAAATTGTTCGAACATTATGAGTTTAGAATCCAATTTCGCTGGACATCCGGCGATGAGGACGGGAAGTAAGGACTTTGAAATCTACTTTTCTTGGGAAAATTTGGACAAAAATCACAGATGGTCAACTTCCGAGTACTCGGAAGATTCAAACTTTAAGTCGGCAAATTTAATTGAAGCCGACTCTCTTTAAGGACATCGACGGTTTACGGTAGCCGTCAAGACTTCATTTTCCGGAAGTGTCCCCAATTGGACACTGGACAGAAAACCCAAAAAAGTGGGCGTCAAGAAGTCGCCAACGATTGGACGGCGACAAAATCGCCATCGTAACATACAGGCGAAAATTTCGAGGTTACGACCAACGCGTCGAATCTTGGAATCAGTTTGACTTCGGCAGCGCGGAGTTCGGTCGACTCTACTGACCGGCTCCGACGCAGGATTTCACGCATTAACTGTATGTTGTTTTCACTTGCTCGGTGGCTTTTCGTTTCTTCGCTTTTCGCTTCGTATGGGATCGGTCGTGAAGGATTTCCGCGCAGGTATACACCTCGCGAAGGGGGTTCAGCTGGTGCTGCCCCAAGGATCAAAGAACGTAAGTGTGAGCAAGGATCGGCGTATGCAGGGGTCTAATTTCCCTGCTGTGTGAATTGTAACAGGCCGTTCGTTTAGGTTCCCAGTGAATGTAGCGTGTTCCCTTTATATAAACAGACTCATTACCTTTTGAAGTTCTACCCGTGGGTCCCGCTGAAGTGCTACACACAGACCCCACTTAGAATGAATATCTAGGATCGAATTCCGAAGTGAAAGTGCGAGGCGACTTAGGGTACATAGGTACCGAGCATAGGGAAAATTCACCAACCAAGTCGAAGTCAGTCTGATTCCCCGTGGTCTTAGGTAAGGCGTAACAAATTGGGCGCTTCTCGTCCAAGTTTTACATTATTTGCTTCTCTTGAGGTAGGATCAACGAATTTTTCCTGAGCCGACCACGGTAAAATTCCTTGGACGTGCATATCACAAGATAAGGACTTGTTCGATGCTTTGTTTTAATTGTTTTCCAAATTTGCAGCTTCGTTGAACGTCCAATGCTCATGCCGTGTTTGAGCTTGGACAGAACCGCAGATTAGGGACGGGGGACTAGCCTCCGTCGGGCTTCAGTAAGCCCTCAAAATTTCCTCTATCTCACCGAGTTAAGAAAATTTGGGGATATAAAAGACTAAACAATTTCTAGGCACATTAACTTGAGCTTAAGGTCTTTGCTGCTTTCACAGAATGCTGTCTCGGAGTCATTTTTACTCAATTGTTTGAATCTGATTTTAGTGTACGTAGACAACATAATCGGCAGGCATCTCGTTAGGACGACTGACCAGAGGAACGCTAGGTGACCACCCCATGACCTCTATGATCACAAAATTTGGCTAAGGGAACAAGACCCCCAGCCGACCAAAATTCCGACGACCCCTTTCGGTGCCGCGAACGCATCGTTTGTGGTGATACACAAGTTCGGACTCCAAATAACTATGTCGCTAAAATAATTAAATTTACTGGTGTTAACCACAGCACCACGCAATGGTCTTCCCTGGAGACCACTGTTTAAAGGAAACAGAATTAACGCTTGCCCCTGCGCCATTGCTAGAAACCGCCTTTGCGGGAGAAACACGTTGTGTCCCCGCCTTGAAACAAAATTTTGAGACTTTCTAAAACTAAAGAAAACTTACCTCCTCGCCCTGGCCTTTTTGGCCCCAAACCGGGCGAGAGCAAAACCCCTTTTTCTTTTTGGAGCGAGTCGATCGCTGAGTTTAACCAGGTTTCACTATTTATCATGAGTGCCCGTTAGGCTATGTACTATATATGCCCAGTTTCGCTTTCTCTATACTTTCAGTATCAGCTAGTTACATTTTCCCGTAGTGTGAGTTGATCCTGCACGGAGAATTTAAGTCCGCTGCAGAATCTTACGCTCTAACCATTCAGCCATAGGAACACACCAACGTTTACTATTACGTTGGTGATAACTCAACTGCACAACACAGCAGTTGAGACACTGCATACGGCAGTGTAATAGGACGACGAAATCGTCGTTAGAGAGAGGCAAAGAAAAACGACAAGGAGACGAACCAAAGGACGCAAGAGCGTCCCGGGCCGATCGCCCAAGGGCCCGAGTGGTGCAAACGACCACATTAGGCAGGAAACAAGGCTAATTTAGCCTTTGGTTAGGTGTAGTCCGTCAGAAAAAGGACTCGCCGCCTCGCCCAAGAAAAAACCCAACATCAAAACCAAGAGCGAAAGTAGCTGTCTACCAAAATTAAGGGAAAATCAACCGGCTGGACGATTGTCCCGCAAGTCGTTTAAAAGGACGCATCACGCCGCGTTGCAACCATAACCGTGTCCCGTCGGCTTGGATTACAGGAAACTGTTCCATTTTTCTACTTCATTTGCCCCCCCCCGTCTTCTTCGTTCGGTCAGTCGTACTATTAGGTAGGTAGGGATGCCAAACGCTATAGGGCGAAATTATGCATAGGCGCAAATGTGAATATATCTGGAGGATAAATTTCCGGAGTCGGTGTTACCTTATGTAGCTCTGCAACTAGGCTGTCGAGCCCGTGTAGTCAGTCCCGAACACCGCTTTTCCCGCCGCCCATCTTAAGTATTCGTCGCCCAGAGCGACCTGCAATGAGGAGCGATTTCTGAAGCACTCTAGGGCCCCTGCTCAGTGCACTGCATAGCTGAGTAGCTCGCTAATATTGAGTCGAAGCAGGGATAACCGCCCCTAGTTCGCAACTTGGCGAATAACCGTACGCTCCTCCCTTGTTCTTTTCGTTTTACGTCCCATGCCACTATGTTGTGTTGAACTGCATTGACCACAGCGAGATATTACTAGGCTTCCCCGATCCGTTTTATTAGTCCCGCCACCTAGGAACACTCGCCCCTCGATAACGGTTGAACTATGTAAATAAACGTTGTATCTTAGACATTGCGTTCAGACTTATTTCATTCCGAGACGCTAGGGATTTCGGCTTTCTACATGGTTTGTCCGCACGGACGAGCAGGCCCTGCTCGCCATGGCTTGCGTGCGAGAATGCCGCAAGCACTGGCGCGCATGGCCTTCTAATCTATCTATTTGCGCTTTACCGGATCTAGGAAATGAAACAATTGGAAAACGTTACCAAAAGTTGACCCGTTAGTGACAGTGACTCAAAATTTGTTAGGCATCCTCTTTATTTTGATAGGCTAAAACTTTCACTGGTCCAGGTACCAGTACGCTTGCTTAGAATTTACTGATAAGTGCAGGCCACGCCATTGATAATCCGACACTAAATACTCAGGGCTTGTCGGAACCCTGTGGGGGCCACATAGGTCAATGCTCTAACACGGAGCATACCGCGATTTTAACTAGGCAAATCGTCTTGAGCTTCGAATTTCTAGGGACTTTTTCACATTCTATTTCAAAACTCACTACGCTAAAATAGATCTTAACAACTTCCGATGAGTCTAAGATAGGGAATAGCGGCTAAGCTCCATGACCTGCGAGCAGGTGTCGGTGCTAGCCTCCCTGGGGGACCTCAGAAATCATACCGGATACTAGACACGTGCGCAACCCTTCGGGCGGGGTCCGAACACGCCCCGTGAAGCGCGCCTGCGGCCTGCTAAGCTGCGTAACTTCTTGGGTCTGACCAAGAATAGGTTTAAAAATTTATAATCACGGTCCACCCTTGAGGTTACGATAGCCGGGGTCGTATGGGCATGGTGTTAGGAAGTTGCGCCATGCAGCTGCGTCACCGGTTATTACAACGTATGGGGGCCACGCCGTGAGCGGCGTAAATTTTCATTTAAATCCCAAGTAGTGAGTTTAAAATTGTGTTCAAACCTCATGCCATGAGCGCCAAGTTCTTCGTCCTACTCCATGAAGGAAGTCTGAATTTTACCTCACCTACAAACAGCAAACCGGTTCAATTCTACCTTTATATGGACCTCTCGCAGTAGGGACCCGTTGTGACACTCGTTTAACACTCACAATTTATGTTATATATGTTTGCGTTAATATTCCGCTTGGCTCGTTTTGTTATTGTGCCCTCGTACATGTGGCTTTTGGAATTGTTGGCCACGTCGCGTATTACGAACAGGTGTCGCCGTTGCGGTCGCCGCATCTGAGCCAGTCTAGTGTGTCAGTAGTCACAAGGGGCATTTTTCAGGATTGCTTACTAATTGCTTACTTTATCTAATTTAATATCTATCATCAATATAGCCGTTGTATTTTACCAAATTCGGCGTCATTAATTCATTTGTGTCGCTTTGTCTCGATTCCGACTCGTTAATTTATCACAAGTGCCCGATTGCTCGTCGCTGTTCAGACATCGCTATCTCCGTTTTGCCCGGGACTACTGGTAGCTATTTTATATCGTACCCGACTATCGATCGTCGGTCGTCTGTGCGCTGTACTAATTGGACTCGCTCGCCAGCTGCGCCACAGTGAACGATTATTGGACTGTTTGGAACTGTCAATTTGCCCAATATCGCCGACAACCTCGCTCTGCTGCATTCACAAACCATCCTTCGTACGTCAATCGTTTTAGTGATTCTTGCCCGCGCCTCATCCGACTCACGGGACTGGTTCTTTGCTGCTGTCGCTGGATATCTGGACGTATCGCCAGTTGGACTGCGTTGGACGTGTTGCGGAAAGATCTCGCGTATTGGACATTTGATCTGGAAGCAGCTGAATCCGAAGAGTTGGACATTGTAAATTGCTTTAGCTGTATCTTTGATTTTTATACCATTTTGCTTACGTTAATTTGTGCTTGTGTTTGCTTGAATCTAATCAGTAACGTAGCGTTGTTAGGATTCGTTGGTTTAACGACTGTGACCATAATAGCGAATTCGCCTGTCGGACTGTTTGCTTCAGTGCTTACCGGGACCGTTGCGTTTCTTAATTGATAACTGGAATATTAGGCGAGCTGTTTTTGGACTGTTTAGTCGTGTGGGTCAAGATAGTTTGGTTCAACGCTAACGTGATCGTTTGTCCTCGCCCTAATACATTTTTGTGTATTCGCACGGGATTTAACGCACGCATTTGACACCTTTGGCTGTTAATTAGACGCTAGTCTTCCTATATTTAAGTATACGCATTTATTTATCAAAGTTGAGAGCCTACACTTACACCAATGCACCCTAACGTCAATCACAACGGAGATTTGGAGACTCGGGACTTTTTCGGCGCGACTGACGGACCGATGGAGGACACTGTACGGACTAGACCTCGACCGGCCGCAACTGCCGGCGAGCGGCCGTTGACGCCGCCACCACCTCGACCGACTGGACACTTGCGTCGTGGAGAATTTGCCGAAGCGCTCGGCGCGGACGCTAGTGCCACGAACGCGATCCTACACCACTTAACCACCCAGTCCTCTGGCCCTCCAATGATACCGTTAAGAGATATGCCGACTTTTGATGGGAAGCCTGGAGGTCAGGATTTCGAGGATTGGGTTCGAATGTACAACCGTCTCGCCAACGCCAATGGTTGGGACGATCGTCGAAAACTGATTTGTGTACCTGCTCTCTTGCGTGGACCGGCAAGGGAGGCCTTCGAAGGCCTTCCACCGGCGAAGCGTCAAAGTTTTCTAGGACTTGTCGCCAACTTACGCTTTTTGTTTTCGTCTTCTCGTAGGCCTGAGAAATCATTATCAGGACTTTGCACTAGGCAACAAGGAGCAAACGAACCAGTCGCAATGTACGGACTAGAGCTGCAGAAGTTGTGTGATCGTGCCTTCCCCGATATGGAGGACGAGCAGAGGGACACTATGCTTCGTATGTTCTTTCAGAGGGGTTTACGGCCCGAAGTGCGCAGGCAAGTTCTCAACCAAATTCATGAATGCGAGACGTTTCGCGATACAGTAGCTGTTGCTAAGCGGTATGAGGACGCCAATGCTGCTTGCCCCGATCCAGACGCTTCGGTTACTAGTAAACCCCGCACCAAAACAGTAAACTCACTTCTTGAGGAGGGAGGTGAAGGTCTGATCACACAGCTCCAGACTATGATAGAGGAACACCGTAAGGCAAACACTAGTAATAGTGATACGATCAGTCGATTGTTAGACGTAATTGACAAACGAGCTGAAAATACACGCCAATTAAATGCACTCGCGCCGCCATTCGTGCCAGGCTCGCCTGCTGCGCCGCCGTGCTTTCCGATACCACATATCACTTGCTATCGCTGTGGAGAACCAGGACATGTCATGCGCGACTGTCCGCATCCTGCGCGCTATCCGCCAGCAGCTAACAACGTGCTGCGCAACGCCGAACCGGTACCAGTTTATGCTTCTGGCGCTATACGTCGAGAGCCAACTCAGTACCAGCCGAGGAACTACGGAGGAGCCTATCCACGAAACGATAACTATCCTATGGGCCGTGGAGGTCCTCAGCAGCCTCCGCCTCGTCGCTTCGAGACCGGAGCTGGCCACCGAAATAATGTAGGATGGAGCAGTGGAGGAAACCGCCCTAGTTTGAACCAACCGAGATATCAGTCTAACCGCCCACCCCCAGGTTTTGCTAATAATGCTCGCGGAAACGGAGACTACGCAGGTAACCGATACCCCGCTACATATAACAACCGGCAAGGACAGGCTAACGGATACCAGCGAGTCGCTAATGAGCGACCGCAGTTTGAGCGCAATATAGGTCCACAGCAACAGTCTAATCGTCCTTATGTAGGAAACGGAGGAAATAGGAACGGAGGTGCAGGAGAGCGCCGCCGATACCAGCTAAACTGTAGTGCTTCGCAAACAAAAGGTAATCGTGACCCTAGCCCAGCCACCACCCACCGTTTAGACGTGCTTAGTCGCGAGCTCGGCATGATCCAGGGTAAGTTAGGATATAGCGCCCCGACTGGACGAGTAAATGCTATTGCAATTGCAGACGAACCGCAGTACGACGACGACGGATATGAAATGAACCGAGACGACGATGACATGGACTTTTCCGAGATGACAGAGGGATTCGGTGAGAGGCATTTGAATGTGATTACGACTGCTCCTTGGGCTGGCGCCGCGCGTCTTCCTCGGAGTTGTAGTCCGTTCCAGCCGATTGACAATCCCGAAGATAGGACATTGAGTTTAACGGACGCCGACTATGAACAGCATTCGGACGATAGCACCAGCACTGTATTATATAGCACCGAAAATAGAAAATACCAAAAAGAGGGTTATTTGGGAGAGGGATTGTATATGTCATGTGTGGCCGCTAGCATAGCTATTGGTGGAAACTCAACTCGCTCGCTTGCTGCGTTTCAACAACCTCAAACCATGCAAACTGGTGTCAGGCTAGAAGTTTCGAAAATGCACTACTTTCGTGCGCATTAAAAATGGCTGTCACTTCCTCTAAAACGTGGTCCCAGAAATAGTACAAATGGTTAGAAAAGGATTGAATCAACGGCTGAGCATGTCCACAATGATATAAGCTGCAACTCCCTAACGTAACTAATGTTGACTTGGCCACATTGCGGATATTTTAGGCAATATTTGTTTGTTTGTTTCAGGTGGAAAGCGCATAGATATGACAGTAAATGTATGTTTATGGTAATATATAATGATATACCTTCTTGGGGAGAATCTGGCACGGATTCAAGCAGCTTCTCCATTTCAAGCGAATCGAGACCTGAAATATCGGGACCTTGGTTAGGAATATTGTATGGAATAGTATAACAAACAGAAAGTCATTTCTACTTTCCATAAACATGATATGGCGTGAGCAAGAAAAGGTGTCTTTAGTTTTGGCCACGTGACGTTCGCATATCAGTATAAGTCTCGAACTTGGGCACCTGTTTCTCCGATCACCGTTCCAGAAAACCCATGCATTGTTACGCTCTGACAGCTCAGGGAGGTAGACCAGGGGCTCCTAGGGTCCGAAATCTCAGAGGGTGTAGCTTCTCCTCTGAACCCCTACTTCGGCATGTTTGCAGTAAACTGTAGCTCGTTATGCCCTTGTTTAAGTTCGATGCGGCCTTTTCGCTGCCTACTAGCAGAGGCTTCCGATGATATCGACAACCTAGCCCTGCAGCTCTTCGAGAGGGAGTCAGATATCAGAAAAGCAACCGTGATATGATGTAACTGCGTCGGCCACCGATGTTTACTATTATTAATATAAATCTTACTAACTGATGACGTTTTGGTGGACTGAGACCCCTTTCCCCCAAGCTAACTTAAACAACCATTGTGGATAGCAGCGACCTAGCTAAAAATTTCTGGGAAGATTTCTGGGTGGTGGGAAGATACTCTGTGAATAGCTATTCATGCTATACCGATGCTAGCCGAAGGCGCGGAAATCATTTTTACGTCTCAACCTGTAGCGGATCCAGCTACAGCGTAAAGAGGCTGTCAATACTGAATTAGTTATAGTCAGTAAGCAAGTTTTACTCTCCAACCGTAAGGGTCGGACATAAATATATTTGCACAATGCGGGGTGTCTTTACACTTTACGTCTCAGTTTCAAAATATTTCTTCAGGAAAAAGTCTTATGGGGATACATCCGCATCACCAACGGCTACTTCTTTGATGGATAACCGAGACTATCGCAGTACATATAATAACACTGTTAAACGTTCTTCAACTGTGCCAAATAAGAACAATCCACCGCAGACTGAGTTTATACCTTTTCGCAGGGGCGCAGCACGCTATTCGAAAGTGGCGTGCGACTAATACTGAGGATGGCATAAGGGAAAATTGCGAGCGCCATTTTGGTAAAATTCTATTAAAATCCCGAAAAGTGTCAGGGTCCCCCTCTTGCCGAGCCCCTGTCTTTTTGCAAAAGTGAATTGAGAACTCATACAATCACTAATTATATGCATTACGTGTAAATTTCAATTGCAAATTTTAACATCGATTGGTTTACCGCTATATATTCTATTACATTGCTGTAATTGCAAAAGGATTTTGTTTTAACTGTGTAAAATGGAACATAAATAAATTACGTTAACGATAAACATTTCCTTTCAGTTATTATTAAGCGCTGTTTATCATATAAAAAAAATACCAGTTTGTTGCACAGCGATGTCGTCCATTTTATCACCCTGGCAACCATTGAATGTGTAGGTTCGGTCCAATACACTCGTTGAGCAATCGTTCACCACGTCTAAAGCTAAAAAATATGTGACTAAAAAAAAGCTTAAAATGGATTGAACATTTCTGATTTAATTGAAATGTACGTCGCATTCAAAACATCAACAAGCTACGTTTTTGGAAACTACAGCCACATAAAATATGTCAGATGTATCCTGAAATTTGTTTACGCGGGCGTCGCAAGAGGGGATGGATGGGCAGTGGGGGCGGCCTTTGTTGCTGACAACCGAGAAAAATTACCGGATAGGGTTTTTATAAATGAGTGTGAACGAACGGCGCCCTTCACTTTTGAAAAGCTCACGACGCTCCTGCCTATATCTTCTTAAATGAAGTAGATGATGTGCTATAATTCGCTCCATAAGTAAGTTTGTTGATCGATTAAGGCATACGCAGTCTCGGCACCTGCTATATAGGCAAATTTATAGACGTTGCTTGAAACTGTAAGAGATTGAGCCCATTTCGCGACTCACAAACATTCAGCAATGGTTGCTCGGTGTGAAATTAAAAAGCGATTGTGAAACAGATAATAAACAGCGACTGTGAAACAGAACAGTGGTAAAGCTGATGATATTGCGTTGAACCGAACCAATTTGACGATTAAATTTTCCTTCACCTCGTTTGTAATGTATAATAATGATCACATCAAGAGAATGCAGTGCAAACAAAGTTATTTTGCACAGTTCGACACAGAACGAAACAATGTTGCTGCCAAATTCACTAAAATATATTTTATGAGAATAGCAGAAAATATTATGAGCTTCTACAAATTTTAAAAATCTACATGTTCCGCGGTTCCTCCTGACCGGAGCCATCTACCATGCCTAAGGCGAAGGACCTCGAACAAATAATGACTACCACGTCCACATGTTTTATGATTACACTTTATTACATTTACACTTTATGATACTTCCTAACCATATCCGACAAATATCGACACTCATTTGCCTATGCATCTCTGAATAGTGTCACGATGTTCTACGAAATTTTATCATGGCGCTTGAATGAGTAGCAGTTACCTGAACGTTCCTGCTGTAAGCTCAAATCAATACAGACCAGTTCATAAATCATCTTTCGATAACATTTAGTTTAACTTTCTGCTGCATTTATTAAAGAACTCTTAAAACATCTTTCATTTAACGGCATCGTTAAAAATGTTATATTTCAAAAGCGCTGTAGGTATTTTAAGATGAGAAGCCAGTTGGGGTTTGGTTAATTTTATTTTGCCAGCTACGGTCTGAAAACCTAAATATCTTTATAAAATCTAACTTACACGTGCAAGTTGTTACGAAGCACGGGTTGGCGGTTTGTTCTTGTTCAATTCCTGGCTCAGTATAATAATCGCTGCTCTGAAGACCAATAGCTTCTGTAATTGTGTTGATAAGAGTTTTAGACAAAGCTGTTTCGGGGACCGCATTACTAGTATTATTAACGTCACTGGCGTTAATGACTGGTGCCTGATCTCTGAGTGTCAAATTTTGATGTAATTTGGTTGTAGTAGATCCCGAATCCAAATCGAATAATGTATTCCCATCGTCAAATTCCATGTTAAATCGCACTTGACGATTGTTTTTTGTACGAAGATATAATGACTTGTTGACGGAAGTATATTTTGATGACTTGTATGGTGTTGATGTTCTGAAACTTTTGGCAGGTGAAATGCTACGATCGCAGTTACCCACTGCAGCTTGAACAATCGGGTCGTCAACGAGACGGCTCTTGCTTACAGAACTATGACTAGTTTCTGTAAATAAACTTTGCGAGTCGTGCGATTCTGGAAAGAATGTTATCAAACTAAATCATATAGACCATCATATAGACCATTTATGTAGTGTCAGTAGTATAGCGAGCGGTATAATTGCGTGCAAGCGAAGGTTATAACTAAACCTTCGCTTGAATGATGCTTTTTGAAATCTTAAAAACACTTTATAATCGCAAAGTTAACAAATAATTGCAACATTAGAAAACTAAGCAATGAACCCGAAAGTTAAACTGTCACTTTAACCAAATTGAAAGCAAATTTTCAAGTTGTCAGATAGGTAGTCATTAGAAATGATTACAGTCATAATGCAAACATTTCAACATTGCTTCTATATTTGAATAATATATGTGCCTATAGTATCAGTATCAACCGAATAGTGTGTTTATGGCAGAAAAAGATTCAAAATTTACAAGATTATAATCTAAATTGCTTAAACTGAAGTGTTATTGATTTGAGCTTGATAATTAATGTATTTACTTTGCTCCCTTTTATTGCACCTCACACGGCAGTATGCATATGATAATAAAGGCTTATCCGAGATCTTATGATTGTAACAGGCGTATTTTTGATTAACATTACGCTAAATCTTGTTATTTCCAGGGGAAATTAATGTATAATTAGCGTGATTGCTTTCGGAAGCAAAAATTTTTGCAGATGCAGTTGAGCGCGTGCCATTTAGTGCAGTAACAACAGTATATCATTTCATTCACTAGATGTCTACATGAAAGCAAAAAAGTTCTCCACCATAAATTTTTAAACGTAAAATGATGTTGGAGATACTGTGTCTCTTAATGTTTGAATCTTCAGCTAAACAAAACGTGAAAATTGTGTCGCTTATTCCAGGTCTTAAGCCAGTATATTTTTGTACATATTTGTGTTTTCCATAATTTAAGAATACCTGGAGTTGGAAAAATATACATGCATGGTAAGTAAATAGTTTACGAAATTACCGAATTCGTAGACATCAGAACTACCACAAGCATTATAGCTTCCGTTGCGGTAGCTTTCCTGTTCAGAATTGTCAGCCCTGCAACTGACGGGTGATTTTTCAACGCATAAGGACTGAACAATAGATCGCCTGCAGCCGCTACATGTACTCGATCCAACATCGTTTGACATCGCTGCTCTATGTCTCTTAATACCTGAAGTTGTATGGTCTTCAGGTGTCTTGGCCTGAACTTCCGACAATGCAGTTCCTCTCTACAATTATATATTGTACATGTGCATGTAGTAAGGCCGCATTTTATTCCAGGTTTTATGCATGACTTGTTACTCACTTGTTGTAATGTAATTATTAAGTAGGATAGTATGCAATGTAAGTACGTAAAGCAATATTGTGCATGTTGCGTTAAAATCACTTTCAACTGGGAATGGTTGCTATTCGTCAGATTCTAAATAGCGTAAGATTTTTATTCACAGTTCTAAAACTAGCATAGTTTTAAGGTACGCATAAATATATTATAAATATTGGAACTGAACGTAAAAATAAAGCTACTGACAATAATTTTCTGTAATATTGAGGCAGAATCGCTCGGTTATGTCGGAAGTGCTTATTTCATTCGCCTGCTATTCGCTAAGGTCGCTATGACTTCGTTAACTGGTGTCAAATTCAAAATACTATCAGAGCTATACATGGCTTATCATTGTAAACATTATGTGTTACTATTTGTGAACGCAATTATATTTCCTAAACTAACTAATAAGGCAGCCCGTAATACATAGCAAGATATCCTATACGAATGTACATGTACAGTTTTTCTAGAATATCGCCTGGATGCTTCGCTGGGACTGTTTAGCGAATTAACGTTACTGCTAAGTATCGACTAGCCAGTACGAAATGAGAAATACCACAATACAGTGCAACAGCTAATGAGCTCGCTTAAAGCATATAGATATTTCATAGTTTCCCCTGAAGTCAAATTTTATCAGCCATTGTATAAATACTGATGATAAAACTAACATTTAGGCCAATTCTGTCTCGAAACAGCAATGATAGAAGTAAAAGACACATGAACTATGGTTCAAAATTTGTCTATCTATTTACTGGTTTGGAGGATTTTGAAAAATATTGATGACTAGTACTAGTCTAATAGTACACAGAGTGTCAAAATTGTAACTAAATATCGCCAGCCTTTCATAAGATTCTCCAACAACAGCAATGCCTATACGATTTTGACATAAAATCGGTAGTATTTGCTCTCTTATTGAGTTTCTGATAGAATTATTGGCTGGATACTAGACTTTTGGTTGCATTATCCATCTGCTGCGAAATTTTTTTATCACATTACTTTAGCGGTTACTATGTGCAAATGAAAACAGCAAAGTTCGGCTTGCTTTGGGCTTAAAAGTGGATGTGTATTACCCTCGCAATACGGCAAGTTAGACATAAATTGACATTATGTCTTTTGACATTAAGTGGAGATTGTTACGGACCCATTCGTTAGCTATGACCTCTGTTGTAATAATACTTAGCATTAGTGCAATAAACAGCTAAACAGGATCATCTACCTTATGACACAACAATTTTTAGTATTGAAAAATAGATTTTAGTGTTTCCGAGACTGGAAATGTTTTGAAGTAGGTTTTGGTCTTGTGCACCACATATTGTATGTAACGCCCAGCACTTAGACAAAAATTCATAGAGATCCACTGAGCACAGCGGCGAAAATTTTAAAACGCACAACACTCGTACAAATAATGCTTGTTATTACCTGCTGGGAAACCCGACGGTGAATCGCATAATGGCTGAGCCAACGTAAAACTAACCCGTCATTACGCCTTACAACTTCAAAAATGTAGCACAGAGAAAAGAAGCCATAGTACTGTTCGGTCATATTTCATATCTGATGTTGCGCGTGTTTTATTTGAGAACCCAATACCATTCACAAAACCCCCTATAATCCTGTCGTCTGAAAATAAGTATCGATACCGACAGTCAAGCGCGTTCGCAGACGATGCTCAACGCCACCTTCACGGATATGATTCTGTAATATAAAGAGACGATGCACTGCAGCACAAAGGTGCTATGCACAGTTTGAAAATAGCTGAAACAACGAAAATAAGTATATGTTCACACAAATATGGCAAAATTGCCAAATTCAGCTAAAGTATTATAAACCGATTGATTTCGATATATAGAAAACCCATTTTAAACTTTATAGACATGAAAATATTTGCCTACTTACTTTTTTAGCAGCTTGACCCTGTCTTCGGATAACCTGAAGTAGAAATTAATTCTAAATACTGCATTGGCACGTAGGTTGCAATGTCACTTTTCTTTTATTGTCCAGAATGCCGGTATCCGTAATATCCGTAAATCGGGACACCGGGAACAAGCCAATAGTTTATGCAAGTGATAACACAATGCTGCGCAATAATTTTGAATCTTTTTGGAGTCATTGTTTTGCAAAACGAAATGACATAACGCCATGCAGTACGTATAATTTAAAGATTAAACAAGCACTGAGTTCGGCTAAGCGGTGAGTGATGTTCAAATATATGAACTCTCCATGCGTCATGGGGTTTGAAGCTGTTTCAGGCACCATTCGAACTAAGCCTAAAATTTCTGATTTCGAACTTAGCCGATATATAGGGTGTCGACTGGTTGGACTATAAAACTACATATGTGTCGATGCACTCAAAAAATAAAAACTATACTTAGTATAGCGTCTGTATATTTATGTCAAAATTTCTACTTTTATTATTAAATACAGAATTTCACACATGAAAACCGAAATATTTCGTCGACCCTTTGCCAAAAATATAGAATTTTCAAATTTTGGCACGTTATTGCGTGTTTTACCTTACAACGCATATCTAATAAGTTATTAAGCATGCGGAATACGGCGGTTTTGTTATTGTAGCGTCCAGCTTGGCTGTATTATATTTTTTCGGCTTCAAGAGTTTTACGATCAACGAACCCGATCTCCAAAATGTAGTCTCATTTCATTTGTTTGGTTATTGCATGCAAAGCATCACGAGGTGTCTATATTGGTTTTCAAAAGGCTGAATAGAATGATTTGAATATCTGGAGTCCGGCGCACATATTTCACGATTTTTCATAGGATTTTAATGGTTTTAAAGCCAAAAACCCGATTTCCACAATATAACCTTTCATCAATACTGTAGTACTGAGCATCAGAAATAGTCTATATATAGATTTGTAGGTATGCGGATCACGAATGTTTAGTTATCTAGAGACGAACATAAATATTTCATGCGTTTTAGGTTGTTTTAGAAGGGTTTAGGGTCGATAGGGTTTTACGGTATTAAATGGGTCCAGGGTTCCAGAGCTTTTAGGGTGATATATACGTCAAACTTGGCTTGTTGCAGGTGATTACACAAAATGAAAACTTATACACGAAGCTGTGCTCGTTCCGGCTCACCCTCGTATGCGAGATACTAGTTTTTTTATTAAAAGCCATAATTGCTGGTTTCCAGCTTAAGGCGACTTAATTGATTTTATATTATAATACCTATAGGAAAACTGCTAATGCAAGTGTAAATTTAATCTGCGCTCGTCCGCCACCCTATTCCATTATATCTTATACAAATTTATACGGATCGATTTCGGTTATTTAAAATTCGGGGAAGAGTATTAGCGAAAACATCGCTCTGAGAATAAAATTAAGCAATTTTGTCTTCGCGAAAATGCAAGAAAAATATCACCGAGTTTTTGCCAAGCAAAATTTATCCTTTGTCGTAATTTTGCCAAGCAAAATTTATCCTAAGATAATCTAGTTCTTATGGCGAACACTATGAACTAAACTATGGGTACGACTTGTTATAACACCACTATTATTCTAAATTTGTTTGTGAACAAATTTAGAATTTGTTAGAATTATAAATTAAATTGATAGGCATTCAGCAACAGCTTTTCTGCAGATTGAAAGTCGAAACCAGAGCGTGAACTTTTCACAGTTTGCGGCTAGTGAAACAACTCGAATTTAGCATCTTTTCCGTAACACGGGTTGGTTAGTACAAAATAGGACGTTTGGGTGACCATATTATGTTTAATCAAAATAGCATACCTGTAATCTAGCACGCATAACCTTCATCTTGGCTTTGTTGTCTGATGTATCATAATTCGGCAAAAACTCCCTTCCTGCTTTTTCCCTAAAAATAAAGTCTATTATGTCAATAAGTGCTCCATTTGACTTCTGTTGAATGCAAGCTGTATAATTATTACGTATGCTACCCGTGTTTCGCATGTGAATAACAAGAGTGTCTAACAACAATTGAATTCTGTGCCAAGTTCTCAAGTTGCGGACGTGAATGATTTGTGTTTTTATCTGAGATATCAATTATACTCTTATATAATTATACTCAAATATCAATCTCAATTTTTTTGAGTATAATTTCGCAATATGCTCAAATTTTATAGGGAATAGAAACTTATCCGTTAATAGAAAACAGTCATTTCCACCAAAGCAGCACATGTCGCAATACCATTTTCTAGTTATACACTTTTCGGAAATAACTGCAACGTCTTAGTTTTTAGTTCTTAGAAAAGGATAGTGATTTAATCTAGAAGTATATTCTCAAACTAAACGGCTCAACAAAATCACTCGGGACTATTTTTAGCTATCTATTCGTTAGACTACAGGTGATAATATGTCCTCCATATGTGGTTATAAAGTTGTTTTACAATGCTACCATTCATTGATCAGCTATCACTTAACGTCTGTCCAAACCTCTTCACACTGATTTGCAGCTTCCAATGCGCGTTGGTTAATAAACTTTTTATATATTGCTGTTGTTAGCTAAATTGGATTGCTGCTGCCCTTCTGAATTAATTCTGTTGCACATACGGTAAATTATTAGGCATTTAAATGTGCACAAGTCTCCATACCAGATCAAAACAAATTTTGCACTAATAGTGACCTCAGCATTTGAAACCGACATAAAATAGGCATAATGATAATACAATCAAAGAAATATATCGTTTCCATTTTCGAACAGCACGGGACGGAACCTCCTGCCAGAGTATTGACATACCACACAAAGGTGTATTATGCGGAAAAAATGAAACAAACATGGACTTAAATAATAGTCGAAAACATTTCAGTAAAAAACCGCCCCCCCTCGTTAGAATTAGAAAAATCCCGTAAAACCGCCAACCCCTGTTAGAAATTTCAGGATCCGCCATTGATTGTTTCAGTTATTTTGACCTCAATAACCAGTCTTGCGACGTTTGAATTCATGTATATGAAGCTAAAACACAAGGGTTTGGAATTTTTTGGAAAATCCGCGATGTTATTATATACCGTTTCCATAAAAACTTACAATTCTTTCATCAACTCTTCCACTACTTTGGTAAGCAAGCCCAAAAAAGGCAATCCCGCAAAATACATCTGTCGAACTTTATCGTTGAAAGTAAATATCAGCACTCGCTGCACGATGAACGAGTCATGACCGTATAGCGAAACCTTGAGTCGTATCGGGTTATGGATATGATACATATTTGCCAAAGGTTATTGCTATAGAATAATGACTTGAACTCATCAGGCAAAACGAAGTCGTGCGGATAGAACGATACCAGTTGAACAGGAAGAGAAGTATCACGATCGATTTTAAACTTGAAACTTTCAATTACCGCTTCTATGTCTTTAAAGTTGGTGATATGATCATATGAGATCAGTTTCTTCCACGGCTTAAACAATATAACCTAGTAAATTTGCTACACCTGCCTATGCAAACACACATAATAATTAATTATATATGCTGCAGTGCAGGGGTGTACCCAGAACTTTCCGCAAGGGGGGCACAGGATTTGCTATGTGGGGCGGAGGTAATTAACTCGCTCGATAGTTCATTCGTCAATATCTTAGTGCGCTCCGAAAGCAAAAGACGCACCAATGTGGTGCGCCTCATGTCGGAAAGAAACCGATAAAACGTGTTATGGTTAGTATGACTAGTGACGCATAATTATGAGCCAAATTAACCTAATTTTATAGAGTGAACTAAGTTCTATAAATTTATGCATAATGCTTTGCTACAAGTTATGAATAATGCAAGTTACAAGTTATGAATAATGAATTTATACATAATTGCTTTGCTACACTAAACTATAAAAGAATTATGGGTCGAGAAACCACTGCGGTTCCATACCTCAAACCACATGAACCGGGGCTTTAGTCGAAAATCAAAAAAGAGGCAGCGACATTTATCATTTTACTATGAAATAAAACCAACCAGAGAAAAAATTCGAAAGTTAAGATAAAAATAACCTTGCTTCCGTGAATTGTACTAAAATGGTGTTAAAACCCCCACTTTGACCTCTGACCCCGAACTATGGGGCGTCATACCTCCGTACAAATAGAACCATGGGTCACAGAGCAAAACCAGTTCAGGCAATGAGTTTACCATGCCCGAAAACCACCAGGTGAAATTTATCAGCCGCCCAAGACGTCAGAACAAATTTTCAAATTTTGCGTCGAGCAACAATTGGAGCACCGTACGTCATATCCCATAAATCCAGAGCCGGAGCCTTAAGTGAAAAACACAAAAAGAGCATTGGCATTTATCGTCTTACTATGAAATAAAACCAGCCAGAGAAAAAAATCGAAAGTTAAAATAAAAATAACCTTGCTTCCGTGAATTGTGCTAAAATCGGGTAAAAAACCCTCATTTTGACCCCTGACCTTGGAACTAGAACCCAAATCAAGAGCGCACGCGAATATAAACGGCAAATCGACTATGCCGGTTCGAATGAATTCAAGATCGTGAAAATCGGTTGTCGTTCCCGAGTTATGGCCGATCACAAACCCAGACGGAATTTAAAAGATTTCACCCCTGTAACACACAATCTCCACTACGTTGTGATTATTAGCAAGGATGAATCATTCACGCATATGTACGTACTTGCGGTATCTTGAATGATGCTTTGAAACTAGCGAAATTTTAAAAAAAATGTACCTCTGGAGAACTAAATAAGGTAAAACAAAAAATATCTAATCAGAAAAATTAGTATTTTTTGAATAAAAGCTAAAACAATAAAATCGTCTAAAATACGATTTCAGAAAAATTTTTGAGGCACCACCACAGACCAACACAGATTTTGAAACTTCTTGTCAGGATTTATATATGAGAGCGAAAACTTTTAATCGAAACAAAAGGCTTTTAAATTTTCATAAACACATGCTTAAAGGTCCGGGTTATCAGAAGTCGGGTTTCAGCCTCTCAGGAGGTCAATCTGTACAAGGAGGGAGGTACCGTGGTTGGAACACGTGTAGGAGGTAGGTATTTCGCACTGAGAGGATCTAGCACCGTAAGCTGCCACCCCCACTACCCTCTATGCTCATGAAACTCCGCTCCTTATACAATTAGATTACGTCAAAAACGGAATGTTGAGTAAAATAATTTTTGAATCTTCAATAAAAACGAGAAATTTTAAGAAAAGTGATGCTATTTTGTCACACAAAGCAATTTGAAAACGTTTTGAGAAACAAATAGGGTAGTGCGTGTATGACCACTTGCAGGTATGCAAATTGCAGCCTCATATCTAAACAGAAACTCAACGCTATACTGACGTTAATGGCTACACTTTTGAGTGAAAATATAGATTATATAATTAAAAGACGTAAGATTGGGCCAGGCTTTAATATTGAAAGTACACAAATTTTAAAGAAATAGCCTTCTTGTGCTCGATTCACCGCGACTGCATCATGCTTTGCTACGTGTGTTCCTTTCTCGTTTTACAACACAACACCATGATTAGGTTACAGCTAAGACAACGTAACGTCACTTTTATCACTTTGCTGCCGACATGTGTGTGAAAATATTCAAGCGTAAATCATTGAAATGATTGTGATCACGTGATTCCATTCAATATTTATATTTGATAACGCCTACATTTGTCGGCAATTGTAAAATCACAATAAACAGCAAACAACAGTAGACGAGCTCTTGACAGAAAATGCTGCTTTTAGCACGATTCCTTTTCATGCACAGTCAGGTACTGTAGCGCTTGAAATGCAACAACGCTATTCGAGAGGCATTTAGTGAAAACTAAAATTTATGAAATACCTCACATAACAAATGTGTCCATATAGGGTCGTAAGAGGTGATTACCACATGAATGTAAACGCGAGAAAAATTGGTTGGGAGGAGGGCGAGACCCAATGGAATCGCAAAAATTTGGGGTAAAAGGATATAGTACATTCTTCAATCGTTGTACGTGTATGTGTATGCTGGTTACTTTGAGTTTATATCTACTTATCTATATATGGTTATTAGATATTTGTGGGATCGACTTGCATATTTGTCACCAGTCATATGTCTCTATATACATGTATAAATAATTGATCAACATGGTAAATATTTTTGAGGGGGAAGCCAGACATATTTTTCAATACATACATGATTGACCAACTTGCCAATGATCCTGAGGGGACGGCATGTATGGCTGTCCCCCAAACCATATATCTTAAGGAGGAGAAACACACCCACCGTTCCGGTGCCTCGAATTTTTCACCCATGAACAGTCCGTGTCATGTACGACCAAGCCATAGTAACTACGTAAAGGTCCATGCAAACCCTATGCTGGCATCGAAGGCGCGCGGATAGTTTTACCAATTATAAGCAAATTATCGTTTCTATTTTCTAATCATTTTCCAGTGCATACAATATTTCGACACCATCAAACTGCATCTGCCACCATGCTGTACTCGTCGCTGCGGAACCGCACCGTAACAACTTCGCCATATAAGCCGACGTACTTTGAACACCTATGCATTAATCTATTGACATCTATAATACACATGTTTGCTCAGTGCAACGTCTGACCACTATAGAAGACCAATTTCCTTCTGAAGCATAAGATTGCTAGCCCTCATTCATGATTCATTCGTTACAATGTATCCAGTTACCCACTAAAAGTACTTAAAGTCGGCATGTAAAATAAATTCTGTTGTGGGATAACGTCTTAACTAAAACAGTTGTGCGACCAGGCATATATTTTCCAGTAATGCACACTCTGACACTGACGTCTTTATTGGTGTGACATTTCAACACCGTCAAGATATTCTTCTACTAACATTATAACACGTGGTATTGTTAAATATTGTTACATATTTGGATTTGTTAGCGATACAGCCAGCTGCAGCAGGGAGGTTAGTGTAAAACAAAATAAACGCCATTATGCGCAAAATAGGATTAGTGTGTATTTCCCTCAACGCCAGTGGTGTCATAGATGCCATGAACTATATATGGTGGCGTTTTCGGGCCGTGTATTTAATCATGTTACGGAAAAGGCTAAGAAATTTTTTGAATTATTTAACACAAATTGACATTATTTCGTAAACTGTATTTTCGATAATGTTGGTGAGCGCTCTGCCAAAACACAAGCCGTACGAAAGTTTTACGACGCCAAGCAACAAAATTACGTTTCCAATAGCCTTTCGTCATACTGATGAATAAAAATTTGTTTAAGTGCATATAGAAATGCTAGACACTTCATAAAATTCTTTTTAAATAGTGATGGGGTTCTATGCGCCATATCGGTAACAGTGTTACAGTAGGTGTATGTAGACAGTATTTCCACATAGCGGTTTTTGGCAACGTAACAGGTTTTCGTAAGTGGTTTGAATCCAGCCACTTGTTTCACAATGTCTGTAGCCGGAATTTGCTTTCATATTCAAAGATTTCCATAAACCGTGTATGTTGAATTTTGTAAAATTCGTAGAAAATAGGCAAAATTACTGTGAAATAAGACCAAAGAGGAAAAATTCGAAAGTTGAGACAAGAATAATCTTGCTTCCGTGAATTGTACTAAAATGGGGTAAAAACCCTCATTTTGATCTCTGACCCCGAACTATAAGGCGTCATACCTACGAACCCATAGAACCATGGGTCACCGAGCAAAACCCGTTCAGGCAATGAGTTTCCCAAGCTCGAAAACCCCCAGGTGAAATTTATCAGCCGCCCAAGACGTCAGAACAAATTTTCAAATTTTGGGCCGAGGAACCATTGGTGCGCCATGCCCCCGTACCTCAAATCCCATAAATCCAGAACCAGAGCCTTAATCGAAAAACATAAAAAACCAACTAGAGAAAAAATTCAAAAGTTAATATAAAAATAACCTTGCTTCCGCGAAGGGTACTAAAATGGGGTAAAATAGGGCAAAAACTCACATTTGACCCTTGACCCCGGAACTAGACCCAAGTCAAAAAACTCTCGGAGATGTACGTGGTAAATCGGCTATGCCGGTTCGAATGAGCCCATGATCATGAAATTTCGTTTAGGCGTTCCCGAGTTATGGCCGGCGACACACAGACAGAATTTCACTCCTGCAACACACAATCTCCACTACGTTTCACTACGTTCTGATTATAAATCGAATCAAAATGTGAATTGCATACATTGAAACAAAATAACTCAAATATTATAAGCAATCTAGGTTTCGCAAAACTCTGCGAAACTAGCACCATTTCGAATCGATAAACATGCGTAAAGTCAGTTATGCAAATTACGTAAATGACTAAAATTCAATCAGTTCGCGTTAAAACATTTACCATTTGCTACTGCTTACTCTGTCTTCCTGACTCTTCTGAAGGCTTGATCGCATTTTAGTTGTTTTTTCGTCTTCAACATCATCTGGATCGTTTGTACTACACATATTGCCGCTCGTATTTTCTTTGCCATTATGTGACATATTAAAGTTATCTGAACGCTTATAATAAAGTTCTCATAGCAATGAATATCCTTATACAAGGAAACTTTTATTCCAGCGGAAAGAGCGAAGAGAGCGAAAGTTTACCGTAGGAGACTGAGAGGAAAAGCATTATCAACACTCTTATACATCATCTCTTATACAACTTTCACAATGTTGAAGCGGTTCGGATATCTTGCCGTTTCGACTCAGTTTGAAGAGGTGGTTCAAAGATGCCCTTTTGGCTATATTTTAGAACTTTTTGTTTTCAAATTGCAAAAGACTTGGAAAACTGATAATTATGAAGTCCAGTGTGCAGGGGCGTCGTAATTGGGTCACGAAATTCGCGATAAGTATATTTAATCAGCGGATAATCGCGTTGATGAGCTGTGTCGAATGGTGACAAAATCAGCTCATTCGGCCCATGGCTTAACGAGTTTGGCGTAGGCGTAAGGCTTCACATAAATGGCAATATTTCCTTTACCCATCAAACCGCTTGGGAAGATTTTGCCATTGTTCGACTCATCCAATGCGGAAGAACAACACATAAAATTATACATTCGTCGAGAAAAAACTGTCAAAAAACTTGTGTAGCGAGCAAGTACTATTGGAAAGCCAAAACCAAGCAATAACACGGCGAAATTTGAAAACTCGCTATTTCTGGCAAAGGGTCGATGAACCACATTCCGGCACCCAGCGGCGCTGAAAGTGGTCCCACAAAAAAGTAGCGAACCTGTAGATCTCGATGAGCTGATTATGCAAAGGCGTGTCCATGTTTCGATGCGAAGCCTGTGTGGTAATGGGCTGTGAATCACTGGTACCCGTATATGAAAAAACCCTTAAAACCTGTTTTCGCCATTTTGAACCGGTAGATGGGGTCGAAGCTGTTCGCGTTCAACTTAAAGGCACATTCTTCGTCACTTTGCCGAGTAAAAAAATTTATTTGGGGTGTGAAACCCGATTGGCCGTGTGACTTTCCGACTTAAACCGAGTAGATTTAAATAGGATTGGTCGTTCGAAATCGTCCGTTGCCGAATTTTTTTTTCAAAAATTAATTCGACGCCTAAAATATAATTTCAAATCGAGTTGATGGTGACTTGCAGAACATCGATTCTGCTCAGCATTTGACTTGGAAAATGTATGAAATTTGTTGTATGAGTTATTTTATAGTCTTGTCTTCCATTCTCTAACTGAAAAGATATGTAGTAACCATATTCTGAAACCAGTCATCCGCAAAATTGGAACGAATTTTTAAGCGGTAAATTAATTTGCGCCAAACTAATTGGACAACGGCCGATTTATAACGACCCTATGTGGCTAATCTGATTTAAATCTACTCGATTTAAAACCGATAAAACGCAAAGCCTATTTTATTTCAAATCATAATTGTTTTAAGCATCTTAATGTGACATATCTTGCAGTGATCATCTGCTGTAAAACTTTCTGAGGGTAGCAACTTTCACGGTGCAATTGCTCCTGTCTGTACCAATAGTTTTGTCCATATGTCTTTAGAAATCCTATACTAAGAAAGTATGACTCCCTAATCCTCCAATAATATGAATCTGAAATGTTTTGGTAAACTTATGGTTAACATCAGTGAGTCAAACATTTATGCAACTGTATATATAACAAGAACATTTGACAAAGCAGCTGATTCTATACAGTTCGTGGTACAGTTTTTTCGTTAGCATGACCTTGACATTGGATGGTACGAATCACTGGTACTCGTATGGCCAGATTTGGCAAAGAACCCTTAAAAACCTGTTTTCGCCAGTGTGGTCGCGAATATAGGGTCGGAGCTGTTCGCGCTCGCCTAAAGGGGACCTCACTTTTACAGCTGAATAAAACAATTTGCCGAAATTAGTCCTTTTGAAGATGAGCTATGAATGACAGAAACAGACAAAAAGCAATTGTCACGATCTTCCTCCAAGCGCCCTAAGTGGAAACTCCGCTCTCTCCGTTTCAATAATACGAATAGATAACGTACACGCGTATATAATAAATATATAAATGTACGTCTACAAAGCTAGCGCAGCAGTGTTTCAAATCAAAGTAAAAAACAAACAAAACATTCCAATATTATATAATAAACTGAACATATTACTACCAAATGTAATTACTGGTGCTGTACGCAGTAACTATAAGCTGCATATTACGCATATCCAGAAACGTTAGGCGCATATTTAAATTCGATCAGGGCGAAGAAAGAAGGGAGGGACGGAAGGGGCGTCATCTCCGCGACTTTTCGACCAAGTAGGAACGGCGTCGGGTGACCCCGTAATTTTTCTTCTAGCCCCCATCCCCGCACTGCTGAATACCGTGCTCCGTGGCAGCGATACACAAAGTAAAACGACAGCTAATGACTGAATATGAACCGATAATACGGAATTTTGGAAATGAAAATTTATCTAAATTCGCACGGCCGTTGTGTGGTTTATAGGTGGGCTGTGAACGGGAGCAGTAAATATCGAACGAAATAAAATGATTAATTGATGACTAAACAGTGGGTTTATTTAATATATTTAAATATTTTTGACTAAATATTTTATTTACAACATTTAGAAATATAGTAATATAGTCCTTCTCAACGCAGATTGGAATATATAACCACTTCCGAAATTTCCCGAATACTTGACAGTACAAGAAGCTAATTGTAACCTTGCATGAAAATGGTATTTTGTACTCTAATTTCCCGGAACTTAAATGTTTGAATATGGAAAGAACTGTTGCAATTATTGCTTTTGACTCCAACAGCATTTCATATCGCATCAAATGAGGATTGTAGGTTTGCTAAATTACATTTACTCATGCATCATGTTCGATTGCAATGAAATATATTAAATCTACGATTTTATTATCTGATAGTGAAAATACTTTTAGCTTTGAGATATTTGTGTGGTAATTTCCGTTGAAGTCGCTTCAGCTTAAAACGCTTAATATATATAAGCAAAATAAGACGAAAACACTCTATAGTCAGTGCCATTAACTTGAATAAAGTTTGAACATCGCTGCGGTGAGGAAATGGACATAATGAATCATACATGCGGAAGCAGGGGTTCATAAAGCTACCAACTGAGACCTCGGACATGCCCGAGGCTCTGGTCTACCGAATCCCCTGAGGGTACCCTCATCCTCTAATCCGCCAGGAAATTTTTAGTTGAAATCGGTAAAATAAGGTGAGAATTGGCAAAACTAAGGTTAAATTCGGCAACAATGGGGCTTCGGCGGCGTGGGGATAGTCGTCAGCTTTTTTCAACAGACGACCTCCCCTCTCCGTTATTTTCTACCCCCCCCCAGTTTTTAACAAACGACCTTGTCATGTAATAAAGCTACACACATACTGTTAGTTTCATATACGGGAGCTGCGTAGGTGTAATGATCAGGATATACCTTATGTAACACTGTATATAATGACTATCATATTATGATGACACACAATGCGAATGTAGGTGAAAAATAAAATGACATTGTAAAACCGACAAGATGGGGCTGGATAAGTGGATAATTTGTGACAATGACAAGTTGGAGATAGAGCAAATTGAGTTGTTGAATTTATTACTTAACAGCGAAAAATAGTAATATAGAATAGTTTGTAATTTCAGATAAAGGCGGGTTTTCAAAAAAACAGAAATTATAATGTAATTAGGCGCAAATGACAAAACATATTCGGTGTTTTTAATATAGTTTTTATGGTTTTAATGACAACGTAAAGTCAAATTTCTCACATCTGGAACAAAATCTATTTAAAATTCTGGAAAATATTAATTAACAAAATAAAATTAATCAGTTAGTAAAAAAAGAAAAACCTATACAAAAAAAAAATGAATTCAAAATAAATAAAAAAAATATATATCCTAGCCTTATCAACTCTCTTTTCTCTGCTCGCCCCTGCCTCTTTATATAATAATAACCAAAAAAAATAATAATTATAAGTCTAGATTCACATATATAATAATTATGATAAACGGGGAGTCAGAGATATACTCGCGAGAAGTATGCTCCACACCATATAGAGAGTAACAACCAGATACGCCCTCCCTTCCGCAAGCAAAAACAAAAAAAAGGAAAAAGAAAAATATATGTCTCACGGGGGGGGGGGGGCAGGGCGGGGCGGAACAAGGGCAGGACAGAGACACAAAGTTCCATGAGAATCCGTAACCTTCGGAGTCGAAGCCTCTCCGCTCCAAAACACATGTCTAGATAACACAGTTACATACGACATGTAGTACGTAACTCTGTTACATACGAGATGTCGTATGTAGCTCTGTTAGTACGACATGTCCTATGTAACACTATTATACCGCGTGTAGTGGCGCCAATTCTGCAAACCAGATATTCCCTGTCACAGGTATTGATGCGGAGGGGTCATTTCTGCAAGGAATATGGAGAGAGATAGGGGAGGTGAGGAACAGCTAGAACAAACGAACCAGCGGGACATGGGGAGGGAAGGGAGAGGCGAACGAACTTTAGGCGAAACGGAAGACAGGAATGGTAGTAGGGAGGGAAGGGAAGAACGAAATACAGGTTAAATGGAAAACAATAGTGAAAGTAATAAGAAAAAGAATCAATTCAACTGCCAACCGTCGACAGGGAATGACAAGAAGGGGGAAATAAAAAGAACACCCAACTCCCGGGAGATGACAGGGAGGAACGTGGAGGGGAATCGGAAGCCACCAACTCTTATAACACTTCCACAATGTGGCTGACCATGCAAAAGAAATTGAGCTAGATTTTTAAATATTACTCCTCTGCGGGAAACCAACCAAGAGAAACTGGGGCGGAAAGATACGAATAAAATCGGGGCGGGAAAGGGGGCACCCATGAAATCTAAAGAAGAAAGGGATGAAATGGGGGAGGGGGGCGGGAAACCAAGAGATTAGGGCCCTCTGGGGAACGTCAAGAACTATTCCGCTAAAATTACGATCTAATGCCCTCTTCCCCCAAATGTGGGTCGGACCGCCGCGCGGGTCGTCCCTTGTGTGATGATGCGAATTGTGTGTCGTATGAACTTGCTGATTTGCCTAAGTTAGGTCGCGCTTGCAGTATTAGAGAATTTATGATGGATAATGATGGATGTGATGTTGATGTAATTGAGTGCTATTTTGAACCGGCCAATTATAGCACCGATGGACTTGAGGTGACTTTCCCGACCTCATTGGCAAGGGGTACCACGGTCATTGGGTCCTTCCTTGATGCTGACCGGGGCCGCCCTTGTCACCTGTATCCAAGCAGAGGTAGCAGCGGGTTCGCGACCGTTCGCACCGATGAAGCGGGTATGATCGTTGGGGCTGAAAGTATTGCCCGGGGTCTGCCCAGGTACGGGGATGCTGATGGCGGAGTGGCAAATAAAGGTCGTCCATCGCATTGTGAGGCTTCCGTTGCGCCAAGCGTTACTGAAGCGCGCAGTAACGTTCCCCATGCTGAGCTAAGTTTTTTCAATGACTTGCGTAATGAAGTTGATGTGGTTGATGATGTTATTGATCAGAAGAATAGTGAATCGAGGGAGTCGGTTGAACTCCTATTTGAACAAAACGGATCCGGAGCGAGCGATGCGAATCCTTTAAGCGAAGCGAAAGTGTCCCATCTAAGTCAAAGCACTGCACATGCACGTAGTGATTCTGAGAACGAACAAGATAGTGAGCCTGAGTGTGAGATAATCAACGCTCCCGACGACTCTGACAACAGTTACGACGAAGCCAGTGATAGCGAACTCGACGAGGAACAACTATTGAGCGACGAAGAGTTTTGGGCGAATTGGGAAGATCCGAACGCTGCTTGGTACCGACGTGAACCTACCCCCGATGTACGAGAGTGGCACCGTGAAGGGGCGTGGGAAACGCGTCGAAACAATGTGGTACAGCGAGCTCCATCGGACGAAGGTGTTGACTTGAGCCTGCGAACAAGTCATTTGTCGATCCGCTCCGGAGACGGTGATGACACTACCAGCGAGGATGAGTCGGATGAGACCACCGAGGAAGATAGCGATGAGGATGAGTCGCCGGACGCGAGCGAGTTGAGATTGGCTCACTCGGATGACAGTGTGGGGGAGGATCCTATCGAAGGGTCGCCGCGTATGCGCCCGGGTAATTTAGGTGAGTCCACTGACACTTTGTCTAACATTTCTAGCAGTATTTTGGGATCCGTCGAAGAGGTGCCTTGTATGCCCTCGGGTAATTCGGATAGCCCACTTGAGAAATCCAAGGCACCCGAGGATGAATCCGTCGAAGGGAGACCAAGTATGTCCCCGGGTAATTCGGAGGAATCCGTAATTATAGTCAGTGAACATTCAGACGCTTGTATGGGACGAGGACGATTACTTGACTTTGTACAGGACGCTAACGATGAACGATCACGTCGACTGGATGAGCAATTGCACAGCATGTATGGACTTCATCTTACCAATGACCTTCCGATTGAACGAGGACACGTTCGCTCACTGACAGCGAGTGAACGGAATCGCATTGTGGGATCAGATGCACTGTTTGCCATCTCTACCGATCATGCCGAGACTTCGAATTATCAATATCCGCGCATCGAAATAGCTGAGAATTCAAACCCCTTCGTAGCGGAATGCCTTATTCCGATCAACTTTAGAGCAGGTGAGATAAACGTTGACTTCGGACAGTCTGTGGTACTACAACCACAGGCCCTTTTCTATAGAAGAGTTGTGTTAGCCATGGAACAATTGAACAACCTGAGTAGGCTTTTCGATGTTCGCTTCGAGTGTAGCGAGGACGCAGCACTTCAACGAGACTCTGCTATGTTGAGCAGCATCCTAGGTATGGCCTCCCCTATCGACCACCGTGTAACTGGATTGTACCTCGATCCAGTGGCTCTCGCTTCGTTGGAACTCCTCATGGAATTGTTGGGCCAATGCGTGAATGGCCACACGCTCCAACAAGTCATGGAGAAGGAATTTGAGGCAGAGTTGAGTAAGCACCCAACGTGTCAAGAGTGTAGGAGGAGTCATAGCCGACCAACATCAAGCATCGATCCTTGCTGCTATTTTGTCGGACACCACGGAAAATGGAATTACCAAGGTACTTTAAGCACCGCTTGCGCTTCTATCCGCATTGACGGATATATAATACCTAACTGGCGTTACTACATTGGTATTCAGACGCCCCGAATGCAACGGCTCTCACGCGCCGCTAATATCGACTTGCATGAGATGCTGAGTGAAGCGCCTCAGCTGTTGGAATTTATTTATCGGAATCAGGGTAGCGAAGGAGTCCCAATAACCACTTTTGCTCAGTACACAATGAACAACATGGAGTTTATAAACGAATCCCATAGACGGGATCGCCTAGTACTTCTCTGTGCGCGTTTAAGACTTCTGAGACGTCCTGCTAGCGTCAATATGCTCCAAATTGAGTGCGGCATGACAATAGGTGAGCACGTAGAAGTAGATTACCTGATTTCGGAACCGTGTTCACTCCGACACAGTAGTATCAGTAGCTCTACTCAAGACTTGGACGAACAGCTGGCTCTAGCAATGGCCGATTGTTTGAACACTTCCGAAGAGAATCTTGATGAGCGGAACGAATCAACTGTAGAGAGTGTCAGACCAGCTGATAGGGAAATCCCGAGTGGAACTGACGAGCAAGCAGTGGACAGTGAGGATGAATCAGAGCCTCCCCGAAAGATGGCTCGACCCTCTTCACCTGGTTTAAACGGCGGATTAGGTCAGAACACAGGTATGCGGAAAGTTTGCACTATCTTACTGTTACTTTGGCTTTCGACGTTGAGCTCTACGCACGCCACGCTCTCGCCTTTCAGCGATGCAATCTCGCGATTAGGTGCGTTTGTGAACCGCCAAGTAGGTGTCGTTGTCGAACCGCAAGGTTTGGTAATCACCTCTGATCAGACCACGCACTTGCCAGTGGTCCTGCAGCTGTCATTGAGAGACTGGGAACGCAAATCCGACCCCTACGTAAGCAATGTTTGTCCACCGTATGAAGGTAACGGTTCCTGCCGTGCTGACTGCTGTAGAAAAGCGAACTGTACTGAGTACCCGCAGCTGCATACAACCTTGAGCGCACTGGAACGTGAATTAGACGATGCATATCATGGCATATTGGACACTAATTATTATTCGCTGCTTGTACATTCCTTTTGCGTAGAAAATGAGCACCTATGCGACCTTACCAACCGCCGAGAAAAGCGCTTTGCAAGCTTAATCGCCGCCGCCGCCGGCGCTGTTTCCGGTTTTCTAGGTTTAGGGATGGCCTTCGCTAACGGCGTTCATATTAATAACGTGCGACAGCAAGTGACCGTTCTCGAAAGATTTATGCGCGAGACGAACGACGTTTCTTTTCGAAACACTAAGGCAATAAAGCAATTAACCCGCGCTAATGAGGACATTTATGCATTTCTACACCACAGCATGCAGGAGGTAGTCTCCATGATTGAACAAGTCCGCTGTGCTGACCAGAAAGAGGTCACACACGTACACCATCAGTTGATTGACCACATACTTCGAGCGAACATGCGCTCGTCGGTACAGGCCATCATGGAGTCTATGCTAAATGGTGAACTCTCCCCTGCTGTTATCGATGTCGTCATGCTACGACGACTATTCGCAATGGATCCCCGCATATCTAAGACCATCCTAATGCGCGAACCCAGTTTAGCTTACCAGTTCGGACGAGTGATGCCCGTAAGTGTAGACTTAACTGGATTCCGCTTTGGCTTTATTTTGCAGCTACCGCTGCCCAAACGCAGCGATGTTCGACCTTATTTCCGAGTCTACAACACAGGTTGGAACGCTCCCGACACGCTAACGCAGCTGAGATTACCACTACCGCAACATGCAGCCAGATTGGGACATGCTCGTTTCGAATCTTTGGACCTAGGAGCCTGCAAGCACAGACCTGGAATTGCTTTTTGTGCACCCCATGCGCTACTAACCGACCACAGCACCAACTGCCTAGAATGGATTATCGCAGGTGAATTCGTGCCAGAATCTACCAAACACGCATGCAGCAACCGCACGCTTATTGGCCCGCTGGCCAATGATACAGCCGTACATACAACCATTCAAGGTGTTCTAATTAGGACTAGCGAGCCCGAAGTTATACTGACTAATCGTAGACAGCTCGCGCACGTAACCTTAGGTAAGGCCATTAGGGTTCCACCTAATGGAATCTTATGGTTTCCCCACGGAAATTATACACAGTTAGTCGTAGGATCGATCGTACTAACAAGCATGCTAAAACCAGAAGAGATTACAATCAAATTTGGACCAAACATTACTATTGACCGGCTCTCCGGTATCAAATTAAGACCTTTAACTTGGAGTTCACTCGATGACGCTAAGGCGACAAACTTACAGGTAGCCCAAATAGCCAAGGAACAAGTACAAAAGATAGTTAACTTTCCCGCTTTAGAGTATACAGGACTTTCGCCCTACTTTATCGTTACCATCATCGTTAGTGTGATGAGTCTGATCTACTGTATGACCAAGTGTAAGGTCCCTCCTAAGTATGCATACTATCTACCCCGATGGTTACCATGCCGCGGGAGATTGATTAAAACCGACGGGAAACCCCGAAAAGCAATTAGATGGATTAGAGCCGACAAAAGAGGCCCTAGCGCACCACCTGAGGAGGAGACTACACCCCGAGTTTCGCCGACCGAGGTCTCGATTGTACCTTCGGGGACGCCGCGCGTGTCCGTTGTGTCCAATCGTGCCCCGCGTCGCTCCAACAGACTGCTGACATCTCGTGCCTCGTCCGAAGAGGAACTTGTATTCATCGAAGACGACGAATTATTCGCTGCTCCTACCCGTGACCTACGCCGCGGACCTCGACAAGGTATGTTCACCAGACAATTAAACACAATGAATGCAGGTAATACCCCGCTTCTCATAAACGCAACCATACTTGGCACTCCAGTCACGACACTTGTAGACACCGGAGCCGACGTTTCAATCATGTCACAAGCCCTAGCCGCCCGTTTAGGTCTAGTACCCAGAGACACTAACACCACCCGCATAGTATCAGCTACACAACAGGAACTGACCATTAGTGGAGTAGTGAAAGCACCAATTACAATAGGCTCGCTGAGCACCCCATGCGACTTCCAAGTGACTACCGACACACCGTACGAATGCATCTTAGGTACCGACTTCATGGCCTTACTACCGTATGTAGCCATAAATTTCAAAGACCGCTGTTTGGATTTATCAAACGGAACTGAGAACTGTTCCGCACCTTTCGCCGATCAAGGAGACTATCGACCGCCCGTCATTAACGTAGTATCCAGAAAATACACACAAGTACCGCCGAACACCGAACTATTCATCAACGCTGTTCCCGAGATCACCCAACCGCCTACTGGCCAAGCACTATTTGTACCGGATCCCTTCATAAGAGACATCGCCATCGCCCATGCCCTAGTACTCACTGGCCAACGCATGATTCCTGTAGCAATGATGAATTTTGGGAATCTACCCGTTGCAATACACGCAGGACAAACCATAGGACACATCGAGATGCTTGACGACAACGAGGTCGAGCTCTTATACGACAGCAACAAGCGCCTACTCCAACTTGGACCCCCTCAACATACCAAACAATGCAACCGCATAGGAGTTACACGCGACAATGTAGTGCAGGTCATAAACGACCAAAAGAAGACGATTGACACGGAACGATCCATACAAGTATTAAGCAAGATCGATTTTGGACAAACCACACTTAATCCCTACGAACTAAAACAATTGAAAACCACTATCTCCGAAAACGCAGACATATTCAGTGTGCACCCATTCGACTTAGGTAGGTGTGGTGTACACCAGCATAGGATAATCACTGGGGACGCGAAGCCCATAAAACAAGTGCCATATCGCTTGGCACATTCTCTCCGCGAACCCTTGAGGGAAGAACTAAACAACATGGTGGAAGCAGGTCTTATAACCCCATCCGATTCACCATGGGGTTCTCCCATAGTGTACGTCACTAAGAGTGACGGCACTTTACGCTTGTGCGTTGACTTTCGTAAGCTCAACGTGGTCGCCGAACGCGACTTGTACCCGTTACCCCGCATAGACGACATATTAGGATGCCTGCGAAACACCAAATTCATGTCAAGCCTGGACCTTAACAAAGGATTTTGGCAATTAGAATTAGACCCTGAAACCAAGGAAAAGACTTCTTTTGTCACTGTCCATGGACAGTATGAATACAATGTCTTACCCTTTGGTTTAAATTCTTCTCCAGGCGCCTTCCAAAGGTGCATGTCAATCATTTTAAAAGGCTTAGAATGGGAGAGATGCCTTATCTACATAGACGACATATTAGTTTTCTCACCCACATTCGAACAACACTTAGCAGATCTCATCACAGTCTTCGATAGGTTTCGTAAGGCCAACCTTAAGTTAAAACCCTCCAAATGCCAATTCGGACAGAAACAGCTAAAATACCTCGGACATATTATTAGCTCCGAAGGAGTTAAACCCGACCCCGAGAAAACCGCCGCGATAGATAACTACAAACGCCCTGAGACCCTCAAGCAATTGCAAAGCTTCTTAGGACTGGTAGGCTACTACCACAAATTCATACCACACTATTCCGAAATCTGCGAACCACTCAAT